>CAUYQG010207462.1:0-10380 GCA_963574415.1 Tarsius wallacei
CTACTGCCAATCCCTTTCTTATAGTAGTATGATAAATGTTCACGGTCTGCTTATGAGTGAGAAACATGTGGTACTTGGTTCTTTATTTCTGTGATAGATCACTGAGTATGATAGACTCTAAGCCCATCCGAGTTGCTGTAAAGTTCATAATTTTGTTCTTCTTTGTGGCCACATAATAGTCTCTTCTGTCAGATCAGTGACGGCATTAGATTCTCATAGGAGCATGAACCCAATTGTGAACCGCACTTGCAAGGGATCTAGGCTGTATGCTCCTTATTGGAATCTAATGCCTGATGATACCCTCCAACACCCTGACTGCAGAAAAATTGACTTTCGTGAAACTGGTCCTTGACCAAAAACGTTGGGAAATGCTTCTCTAGAGAACGACTAAAATGAAAACGATAATTAAAATAAAGTCACCACACCAAATGTTGGAAGACACAGAGCAGCCTGTATTTCTCATACGTTGCTAGCATGAAGTATGATTATGACTGCAGAAAGTTGGCAGTTTCTTAAAGTTAAGTATGCACCTCCAATTTGTACACAGCAATTTCCCTCTGCTGTTTAGAAAAATGAAAGAAAACCCTATGTCTATACAAACTTGTATGAACATGTTCACTGTGGCTTATTTATATTAACAAAAACTAGACATAAACCAAATGTCCATTATGTAGGAAAATAAGCAAATTGTGGTATATCTGTACAATGGAATACCACTCAGCAATAAACGGTAACAAACTACTGACACATCCTACCTCATAGTGGAATCTCAGAATCATTATGCTTAGGGAAAGAAATCAGGATAAAAGAGTATGGAGTACCTACTGCATTCCTCCATCTTTATGAAGTCCAAGAATGGCCAAATCTAACCTAGGGAACAGAAATTAGAATAATTTTAATTGGTATTCTGGTTACATGGGCATATGCTTTGTCAAAACTCACCAAACTCTACCCTTAAGATGTGTTCATTTTTACTACATAGTTATACCTTCTTTTTACGAAATGAAGTTACAAACTCCCTAGAATGGCAAAGAGAAGCTTCTTACACCTGGTGATATTTTTTTTCCCCTGAAAGTGGTAAAATTGGCAGCTGTAGGTCCTTGCAGGAAATTTTGGAAAAGCTAGGAAGCCTATAACTGAGTGGTTCTTAAATTGGCTGCACATTGGAATCACCTGGGGAGTTTTAAAAAGCAGTGGTGTCTGGGTCTCACCCCCAGAGATTCTGTTTTAATTGGTATTGGGGGTGGCCTAGGCATCAGATTTTTAAAAGCTCCCCAGATAATTCAAATGTGCAGCCAAGATTGAGAATCATTACTAAAACTGTTACTGGAAGCAAGCTGCACTGCCTCTTGCTTTGGGTAAACATTTCCAAACAGATGATGGCATTCTTTGTCATTACAAAGTCTTATGTAAACGGTATCAATTGGTGTATTTTCGACCATCATATTACCACTGTATTGTGATTCCCACGCACATGTAAAACAAAAACAAACTTTAAAAAAAAGAAGTAGCACTTGATTTAAAATCAATCTGAAATCGCCTAGTGTAGGTTTTGCCCCTTGACATCTATTCACATAGCATCCTACAATCTTCCATTTATAACACTTATTTGTCTTGTAGTATTTCTCTTCTACCAGAGTGAAACTTTTAAAAGAAGCAAAGACCACGTGTATCTTTTTGACAATGATATGTAGAGTATCTTACATAGTATAGAGGCTCAATACCTATATGTTGAATAAAAAAATTAACTCCACTTCATGTGGCAAGTTACTACAAGATTGGTGAGCGTTCTTCTCTTCTCCGATGCAGGAGAAAATAAAGACATGCAATGCTTTTCCTCCCTCCAGTCCGGTCCATGGAGAAGAAGCAAGAATGCAGTGGGAGAAATCTGTTTCTACACATCTGTACAAGTCTCTGTGTTGTTTTAGGGATATGTCAACCAATAATATGACAAGTCATGGCTGACTGGAAAGGAAAAGACTGTGGGGTCTGTGCAAGGGGGCAAATGGGGAAGATGGATTGTTTGGATTGCTGTTAATCGTGGTTCATTATGGGGCTCCCAGAAGGACAGGAGTGCAGGCCATTCTTAGATTTCATAAATTGCCTAAGAACAACACGGTACATCAACATTTCATGGAGAGAGCCCTCAGAGCAGGCAGCATAATTTAACACCAGCAAATAGAAATGTGTAGCCCAGTTTAACAACTCCTTGATCCATACCTCATTAGACAGCTGTCCTGTCATTTATCGTTCTTTCGATTTTATTGGTGTTACATTATTAGCCTTAACCAAAGAAGGGGCACTGATGCTGCACCGTGGATCTGCTTCCAATCAGCATGCAGACTGGGACAAAACCACTGCAACACTGTGAGTTGAAGTCTCCAGGAGTCAGCCCCCGGGCATTTCCTGGGGTGAGAGCTGCAGACATTTGCAGCTTTCCAGCTCTTTTCCATCCTGCACACTGTGAGTGCCTTGGTACCAGCAATTATGATTGCTGAATGAAATACCTGCCTTAGCCAACCCGTCTCTTCTACACCCTCCTCAGCCAAAATGATAATCGAAGACTATAGAAACATTGATTTTCATTTTAGACCATATCAAATATTTCCTTTCGTTCAAACTGATGACTTAATTATAGGTTATTAAAACTAGCGCCTTTACACATTGTCAGAATGCTAGCCACATTACTTAATATTGATGATTTTAGTCAGTTTCATGGCATTTTTCAAAGTTAGCATTTATCTTTTTGGACTCAAGTGCTGATTATTTCCAAACAGAAAAGGTAGGCCGTGGTGATATACCGTTCTATTTGTGGGTGTGTGCACCCAGGTGTGTGAATGTTTTGCTTTGCTTTGGGAACAATTCTAAAGTAATAAGTCTTTCAGAAGATATATGTATATTCCACTGGATATAGTACAAAGAAAATAATGTCTATTTTTCTAATATACATACTGTGGTCTGGGCCTAGCCTAAGAAAAAGGAAGGTGAAATAATTTACAAGTCAAGAAGGATCCATAAGAGTGAAGAAGGCATTCAGTGTCTTTTTATAAGACTTGTATAGAAATGTCCCTGATATAATGATTAGAATAACATGAAAACAGGGATTTCATTTTCTAAACATAAGAGTAATATTTTTGCTTTAAATCCATCATCACATAAAACATAATGAAATCTTAGGCAATAATAACACCTTTAGTAAATGGCATTATTATTGTTATCGAGGAACAGATTGAAGCAGTTAGGAGAATGTTGGCTAACCTGGGACATTTTCTACATAAAATGCAAACTTGGAGGCAGTGAGCAACTTTAATTTAATATGACGAAACCATTTTAACAGAATGTGAGCACCTCTGTATAAGATTCTAACCTAAAACAGTTAGACCAGTTGTGTTAGTTATTTATTGCTGCATAACAAATTACCCCAAACTTAGCAGCTTACAAATAAGGAACATTTATTAGCTTACAGTTTCTGTGCGTCAGGCATCTGGGAACAGCTTGCCTAGGTGTTTCTGGCTTAAGATCTCTTATTCTCATGAGGCCACAGTCAAGAAGGCAGACATCTGAAGGTCTGTTTCCAAGGTGGTTCACTCACATGCCCGGAAAGTTAGTGCCGGTTGGTAGTAGGAGGCATCAATTTCTCACCACATACACCTTTCACAGGGTTTTTTTGAGTGTCCTCATGACATGACAGCTGGTTCCCCCGCCCCCACAAAGCAACTGATGCAAAAAAGCAAAGCAGAAGCTGCAGTGGCTTTTATGACCAGTCTTAAAAATCATAAACTCTCAGTTTGTCAATATCCGTTTGCTACATAGGTCAGTCATATTAAGAATAGAAAGTGACAACACAAGGCTGTGAATATCAGGAAGCATTCAGAATCTTTGGGGGCCATCTGAGGGCTGACTACTATACCAGTGGACACATTTAAGGAAGAGATGCCTTAAGTAGCAATGATGGGAATAACTTCAGGCTTACACTAATCCTTTACACATAAAATTACCATTCAAATGCATTTGTAAGTGAATACACATTAAGAAGTTGTTAGAGTACATTTATTTGATGGTGTCTTCCAATGTATTTATTACCTTTATAGTCACCTGGGCAAATTCCCCAAATTATATATGACCACTTTTCTCCAGGGGCCCGGATTCTGAATTTCACTGTTTATTCAAAATTGTACCAATTTGGGACAAAATGTTACTTTATTATAAATACAAACATTTGAATACAAGAGTTGACATAAAAATAATATTCCTTTTCCAAATTTCTCTCTACAAGTAACTGTTCTAGGTATAGGAGCCTTTATACATTTCTTTTTGAAAAGTGTTATGTTTAAATATTGACTAAATAAGTGTCCTAAGTGAAAAAAATGGGGTGACAATAAATTTTTGTGCTGCTATTCTAAACTTTACCTAAATATTTTCTCCAGAATAGAACCCCAATTTTTTTAATAAGTAGATTTTTTTTATCCATTTTTCCAACTAAAGCTATTTAAATATATATGAAATGGACATCAATATTAAAGCATTCTTTCAGTGTTGTATATTTTTTATTTGACCTGGGAATGTGATTTTTTTTCTCATTCAACTCTAAAAAATGTCCTAGTTTTCCCAACCACCCTTAACGAAACTCTTTTCCTATAAAGAAAATCTAAGCAATTTGGCAGAATTTTAGTTAGATAAACCTAACTTTTAAATTTACCATTAAAACTTAACAAGGATTTAGGGAATTAACCTCAGTAATCAATAAGAATCCCTGGAAAGTGAAAACTTGCCAAAATATAGAAAATGATCAAATATTTTCAAAAGGCATAGGAGATGCTATAATTAACACCTTTAGGTTCTTCTGAAGAATACTGTGGTCATTAGGATCTTACATGTCACTATAAAAAATGGTGCATACCAACTACATTTTATTATTGCTACTCTTTAAGATGGTAAGTTCCACATAGCTTGATTTTTATAAAGACAATTGACAAAACCATCAAGATATTGACAATAAGAAGAAACGTGGACAGAATGACCATGGTACCGTTAAACAAGTTGGGGTCTGATTGCAGGCTGTGCCCTATGAGTATTGATTCATGGAGAAAGCCCAATCAAGAAAATGAATTGTCTAGTGTCACTGAGTATTGTGCTTAGGCTTTTTTCTGGGAGGCATATTTATCAGCTATATGAGAAAAGACTATAGGAGACAGGCTCATCATTTTTGCTGATAAAATATTAGAAGGTGCATCTTCTGGCATTTGTTACTGGAGTACATTACTTGGGACTATTGACATTTGGGACTGAATCATTCTTTGTTGTGGGGGGCTGTCTGTCCATGGTAGATGTTTAGCATTATCCCTGGCCTTCATGGAAATGATGCTAGTCGCAAACCTCCAACCAATTCTGACATCCAAAAATGTCTGCAGACATTGGCAATGTCCCCCAGAAGCAAAACTTCCCTGAGTTGAGAACTACTATCTTAAACTCATGAAGTGAACTTAACAAGATGAAACTTACCTAATATAAATTCTGGACGAGGTAAAAATGTACTGTCTTTCTGACTTAAATGTATACATTATATGCCGGAAACAGCTGACATTTATTGAATGAATAAATACATAATTAAAAACCCAGTTCTGATCCATATTTTGAAAAAAAAAATCTCTTCAAGATTTTTAAAAAATCCAACTGATTGAATGTGCTGTTAAAAAGACAAAATTCTGTACAAATTCAACATGAACCAAATAGTAACAATCTAAATATATATAATTTTTAATCATATGATGATTAAATTCTGCGTATTCTAGAGGCTGAATTAGAATAAATGTATAAAGTTTTAAAGAAATAGATTGACTACAAAAAAAGAGATCTTATAAAAATTGAAATTTCTAAAAATGCAAATAAGCTATCATGAAACTTCACGACTAACTCCTATTTCTGATATTCTGTGAGTCTTTTGATGGTCACATTAATAATGTCCTCAAAGTACTTTGATATTCAAACCATGATGATGCCTATTCAGCTAATTTGACTATGATAAGTCAAAATATGATCAAAATAAAATGTTTAAAAGCTATCTAGATTCATAATGTATTTGCCATTCGTTTTTTTCTTTAAAATCAACTTGAAATTTTTTATGATAACCATTGAAAGAGTAAGCATATCAATGAACTTTTTTCCCCTTCTACAAAGGGATGTTGCAGTCTACATATATTGAAGAAACATTGATTCGGTTAGCAAGTATCAAAAGTGTGTAACCAGAAGTGGTGAGCTAAGCTAATAAATGATCAGATGTGCAAATTCCGAGGGGAGGAGGAGATACCAGCCTGAGGGACAAATAGAAATAGAAGAAAGTAAGAAAGACCAGACCTCAGGCAGCAAGTCACAGGCACTGGGATAGGTCTTTATCCCCAGGGATATTTCCGAGAGAGGAAAAACTGTGTATCACACTTTTTTGCCTAATTCGTTCACAGCAGCTCAAGACTTCCCTTGGTTGCCTCAGCGCACATGGTCTCATCTTGTCTTTGACAGAGCTGACCCACTAAACACCAAAGGAATGTTTTCCATGGACCAGGTATTCCGCTTGACTCCCTGTAGAGGATGATCCATCTCTGCACAGCAAACTGGGAACTTCCTTAAGAATCAGTGGGTCGATTTTTAGATCTTTTAGGAGTCTCCACACTGTTTTCCACAGAAGCTGTCCTAGTTTACACTCCCACCAACAGTGTAGAAGTATTCCCTTTTTGCCACATCCTCTCCAGCATCTGTTATTTTTTGTTATTGGTGATAGCCATCCTGACTGGAGTTAGGTGGTATCTCAGTGTGGTTTTAATTTGCATGTCTTCGGTGATTAGTGAGGCTGAGCATTTTTTTCATGTATCTGTTGGCTGCCTGTATGTCTCCTTTTGAGAAGTGTCTATTTGTATCTTTTGCCCACTTTTTAATAGGGCTGTTTGTTTTTTTCCTCTCAGCACTTTTGAGTTCCTTGTAGATCCTGGATGTTAGGCCTTTGTCAGGTATACAGTTTGCAAATATTTTTTCCCATTCTGTGGGCTGTCTTCCCGCTCTTTTTATGGCTTCTTTTGCTTTGCAGAAGCTTTAGGATGCAGCAGTCCCCCTTCCAGGAATATACCTGGAGGAACTCAAATCATTCTACAAAAAAGACACCTGCACACGCATGTTTATTGCAGTATTACCCACAATAGCAAAAACATGGAACCAACCATGCTGCCCATTGAAAGTGGACCCGATTAAAAAAAATGTAAATATACATGATGGAATATTACACAACCATAAAGAAGAACATAATTATGGACTTCACAGCAACTTAGATGGATTTGGAATCTATCACACTCAGTGATCTAGCACAGAAACAAAGAGCTGACTAGCACATGTTCTCACTCATAAGCAGTCCCTGAACACAATACTGTAAGACAAGGTTTGGCAGGGGAGAAAGGGGCACATACAACATTGATAAGAGTACCTGATTTCAAACCAGGTGAAGTGAGAACCAAAGAGAGGCCCAAACTTTACCTGTACAATGATCACTTGTATACCTAATCCTGAATTATACCCCACATGTTTAAAATCAAACAAAATTAAATTTTAAAAAAAAGAATCAATGAGAACTATCGCTCTGAGTTCTTAAGAGTATTTCTACGGTTGACTCCCTGCAAAGGACTTCAACGGGGGTTCAATTGGCTGATAGATTTCCAGTGCATAAAAGAAAGAAATACCAGAAGCATAATAGGTTTATTACAGAGTTACTTTCCTCTGTCATTATCGGAAGTTTTTTATCTACCATTGCCATACCATCATCAAACGCTCCTACCACTGTCTGCTTAAACTCTGCTATGTTCTCTCATTTTTCTGACACTGGCTTCACCGTCCTCTACTCTTTCACTGCTACCATCTAAGCTATCTGAATCTGTACTGCTGCTCCATGACATCAAGTAAAAAGCTGCTGACCCTGTCACCAGAGAGGCATTTTCTCTCTTCCATTGACCTCTGAAGTTACCCCTCCCCCCACCCCCTCAGACTCATACATAGACTGCTAGGTCACCACACTTTTTTTTTTTTTTTTGAGTACAGACAGTTTTACCAAAAAGAAACTGTGATCCCAACACGTTGGTCCCTTTATAGATGTCACAGAAACCAAGCAATGTTAGATTTAACACAACACAATCCTTTAGTATATTTTTACTTAATTTTGCTTAAAAACGCCCAAAATAAGTAAGATGAAAATAAACTAGCTATTTTTAAAAAAACATAGATTACTTCTGTCCACAGAAGCAAGATCCAGAGGACACACAACGATATAAATTGCAAAGAATCACATATGCTGAGAGACTCAGTAGGGCTCTGTTTCACCGAGAAATTCTGTCTTCATTGTTATTCTAGTCTTATTGATTCTTGAAAAAGGATAGAATTGACAAGAAAGCTACAATTATGCCTCAAGAGGTTCTCTTCTTAAGGAACTTTAATATTTTGTGGACTTAGGAAGAAACAGAAATTACTGCTTCAGACAAATCTAAAGATTACATCAGTGTTAAGATAAAGAGTGCTACACTTGGGGAATTGTTTTTCAAGCCTAACCTCTGAATCTGTTGAAGTTTGTTTTATTAACAGGGCAAACTAGTTACTAACCAGATGTAGAAATGCATCCCAGAGAATTAACATCTCCTTTTAGCTGACAAACTTTATTGTGAATTCAGTATCATCTACCCTTAATCCCAAAGGAATCCTCACACCTGGGCAATCACCCAAGTGCTATTTAAGTTCATGTCTCAATTTAACTAAGTTATATATGTAATGAAACTAGCAGCCCACCAAATAATTTTACTTCATAAACATATCTAACAAGTGGAGGAAGGAATTTCTGTTTTTTTATGACCCAAAGTTTCCACTCAATGTCTCAGACAAGGCTACTTCAACACATACAAAAGATGACTAAGAATAACGGGACTCTCATAAAAGGCAGTATAATATCAGAGCAAGTTTTTCCTTCTCTAGCAATGATAGTCAGGTCATGTGCCCGCCAAAACCTGTTCATTTCGGAAACATTTTTCTCCCATTGTTCTCTCAACAGGCACCAAACGAAACACAAGTTTGCTATAATCAGGATAATTCTTGTAGTGCAATATATAACAACAAAGACAGGAACTCTTTCCCATGTTATATCATTGGTATCCACAGCCTTAATCAAACTCAGTCCAGACCAGCCTTATTCTTTTTAAAAACTGTATTTAACAAGGCATCAGGAAAATTTCTGAGGACACAAATAGTCAATGTCCTAGGAGTACTAGCAATTTCTGTCATCAGTAACATAACATTCTCAAAACATGCATGTAGTATTGATTCTGCAGAATATGGCAGATCACTGTTAAGAGCTGAGAAAAGCATTGGAAATCCTTGTGTTAGCACGATGTGCTAAAGGCTCCGTTGCGATGGCTTCTTCAAAGCAAAATAATTTTTTGAAGCATAAAACATAATAGACCTTCACAGAAAGGATGCAGTATGAGCTATATTCAGTTGCCGAAATGTCCATAGAAGTATTCCTTTTCTTACAAACACCACAAGAACGGGGCCCTCTGCCCATGCTAGGCAAGTCCCAGAAAAGCTGGAAGGATCACTCTACCTGGTAGAAAGAAGCAAATAATTTTATAGGCCACCATTTTCTGTGAAGCATAGTTGTTTCTCCCTACAAAGTATATCATATCCATGTAATGGGTCTGTGGCAGCTGTGTGTCAATGTGTCACTTATTTTTAACATTGTTGGTATGAGTGGTAAACTCCTGTTCTAATTAAATAAATTTTTCAAACTTTGGGTTGCTAAATACGTAACACAACAAGAGTGATTAATACACAATCTTGGAGGTGAAAATAAGAAAACAAGAAAAGGTATACACATTACACAATCCTAGGTTTGCTGTGAGGCTATACTCTAAATCTAATTTATAGAGCCTCATGAACATTAAAGATAAGGCTCAGGAAAAATTCAGTGGAACTCGGGAAAGGCAACCATTTCCACTGTTTTAGGAGAGCAGAATGCTGTTTTTACTTGATAGTTTATTTCAAAAACTGTTTTTATTTGGGAGGCTGAGGTGAGTGGATTGCCTGAGCCCGCAGGTTCGAGACCCGCCAGGGCAAGCAAGACCTCATCTCCACAATAAATCAAAAAATTAGCCGGGTGTGGTAGCGCGCACCTGTAGTTCCAGCTACTTGGAAGGCTGAGGCGGAAGGACTGCCGGAGCCCAGCAGGTCGCGGCTGCGGGGCCCGGGAGCGGCCACTGTACTCCAGTCTGGGCGACAGAGTGAGATTCCAACTCAAAAAAAAGAGGCATATTTAGTCAGAATAAATATAAGTGGAAAACCACTGTTGTCTTTTTAGACACA
>CAUYQG010207468.1:0-13457 GCA_963574415.1 Tarsius wallacei
AAGATACTAAAGAATGCAATAGACACACACTAATAAAGCTTAAAAACAGAACTTAGTAGTTTCTAGCTGCTCCTAAGCAACATAACTGTGTGCTAGGACATATACAACACTTTTTCTTCTTTTCTTTTTTTTTGAGTCAGAATTTCACTCTGTCGCCCAGGCTGGAGTGCAGTGGCACACTCACCGCCACCCCACTGTTGACCTACTGGGCTCCTGTGATCCTTCCGCCTCAGCCTTCCAAGTAGCAGGAACTACAGGCGTGCACTACCACACCCAGCTAATATTGTGATTTATTGCAGAGATGAGGTCTCGAAAAGTTGCCCAGGCTGTTCTCTAACCCGTGGGCTCAGGCAATTCCCTCACCTCGGCCTCCCAAAGTACTGGGATTACAGATCTGAGACACCGCACCCAGTCCATACAACACTTTTTAAAGAAATTTAGGAAAATCTGGCTCCCCAAGCAAAAAATTTATAATATCTAGCATCCAATTAGAAATCATCAGCCATGACAAAAGTCAAGATACGGAATCAACCTAAGTGTCCATCAGTGGACGAATAAAGAATATGTGGCATATATACACAAGGGAATACTAGTTAGCATTTAAAAAGAAGGAAATCTTGTCATTTGAGACAAAAATGGATAAGCCTGAAGGATATTATGTTAGATGAAATAATCCAGGCACAGAAAGACAAATGCTTCATAATTTTACCCATATATGGGAGCCAAAAAAGTCGAACTCAGAAATAGAGAGTAGAATAGTGGTTACCTAAAGCTGGGGAGATGTTGGCTAAAGAATACAAAATTTCAGTTAAATAGAAATAATTTAAAGAAATCTATTGTACAACACGGTGGTTATAGTTAATAACAATATAATGCATTCTTGAAAATTGCTCAGAGAGTAGAATGTCAGTGTTCTCACCACAAAAAAATGCTAACTATGAGAGATAATGCACATGTTAATTAGCTCTATTTAACTATTCCACAATGTATACATATTTTAAAACAACATGTTGTACATGACAAATATATGCAGTTTCTTGTCAACTAAAAAAAATCACCAGATATGTCAAGAAGTATGAAAATATGACCTAAAACCAAAAGAAAATCAACTAATAAAACAGCTACCAAATGGCATAGATAATAAAATTAGCAGACAAGGATGCATACACAACTATCAAAAATAGACTTTATATGTTCAATAAAGTAGAAGAAAACATGATGCAGAAAGCAATAGAATATATACACATAATCTAGGTGAAACATCTAGAGATTACAAATAAAATATCTAAAATAAAGACATACATTTGATGGATTAACAGCAGGTGGTACTCTGCTGAAGAAAAAATTAGTGAATTTCAAGGCAGCAACAGAAATTATCCAGAATGAAACACAGGAGAGAAAGACTGAAAGAACAAAATGAACAGGAAATCAGTGACATGTGCAATAACAAATGGTCTAGGAAACATGTATTTGGAGCTCAGCAAGAAAGAAGGGGATGGTGGAAAAAACTGGATAAAATATTGGCCTTTCTTTTTTCAAATTTTGATGAACACTTAGAATGCATTGAACCAAGAATCCCAATAAACTCCAAACAGAATAAACAAAATAAGATTGTACCAATACACATCATAACCAAATTACTGAACACTTATAAGTAAAAAATTCTAGAAGCATCCTGAAAAGAAAAAAGTTCAGTACAAAGAAACAAAGAGAAAAATTTTATCAGACGTCTAATGAGAAACTATGTAAGCTAGAGAACAATATAGCAATATCTTTCAATGTTGAATAAAAATAAAGATCTACCCAGAATTCAATACTCAGCAAAAATAACTTTCAAAAATGAAGATGAAGTGAAGACTTTTCTGACAAACAAAAACTGAGAAAATTTATCTACAGCAGACATACAGTAAAAGAAATGATAAAGAAATTTCCTTAGGCAAAAGGAAAATAATAACATATAAATTTGGATCTACTCAAAGGAATAAAGTATTACAAATGTGGGCAAGTATAAAAAGCTCTATTTTTAATCTCTTTAAAAGGTAACTAAAAATTTAAAGAAATATAATAATATATTATTGGACTTATATGTATATTAAAATATAGTCAGAGCATAGGTTTTAGAGTTCTTGATTATACACAAAGTGGCATAATTTTATTCAAAAACAATCTGTAATAAGCTAAAAATGTATATTGTAAACATTAGAAAAAAACACTAAAAAAAGAGTTAGAGCAAATGAAACAATAGTGAAGAAAGGAAATAGTAGAGATAAAGGCAATAGCAAAATTCAGTAAAATAAGAAATATAAAAACAATAGGGAATATCAATCAAACTACATGCCATTTCTTCAAAAAAATTAGCAAAATTGAAAACATTTTAGTCAGACTGATCAAGGAATTAGAAAGAACACAAATAATTTTAAAAAGGAATGGAAAATAATTCATCAGTACAGATCCTATATTAAAATATATTAAGAAAACCGTTATGAATGACTTTATGAAAAGAAGTAGCCATCATTGATGATAAGTAAATATTCTATAAAAGACAAAGACTATCAAAGCTTACTAAAGAAGAAACAAACACATATTTCTATATTTAACTTTAAATATTGAAATCATAGTTTTAAAAGTTCACAAATAAAAATCCAGACCCAAATAGCTTCATTGGTAAATTTTATTTAATATTTAAGGAATAAGTAATGCCAAGTGCACAAATACTCTACCAGAACAAAAAAGATAACCCCCACAATTGATTTTATGAAGCTAGTATTGCCCGGATTCCAAAACCAAACAAAGATATTGCAATAAAAGAAACTGTAGGCTAATATCCCTCATTAATATTGATGCAAAAATCCCTAACGTACTTTCAGCAAGGCATATCCAGCAACATATGCATCATGACTATTTGGGCTCATCCCAGGAATGCAAAGTTGGTTTAACATTCAAAAATTCAATTAATGTGGTTCACTATGTTGACAATCAAAATATAGTAACTATATGATGATTTCAAGAAAACATATTAAACAAAAATTGAAACATTTATAATAATAATTATCAGTAAACCTGAAAGAGAAGAAAATTTTCTCAATCTGATAAATGACATATATGGTATAAGTTATGGATAACATTATAATTAATGATGAAAGACTCAATGCTTTCTTCCTAGATTGAGAATGAGGCACAGATACCCTTCTTATCACTTCTATTCAGCATTATCCTGAAGATCTTAGATTATGAAAGAACAAACAAACAAAAAGCACACAGCTTGGAAAGAAAGAAAACCTTCTTTGCAAACAATCCAAATGAATACTTCAAATCTCGATAAATCTACCAAAAAGAAATTAGAAATGATATATGAATTTCGCAGTTTTGCAGGATACAAGGTCAATACTGTATACAAAGTTTATTGTATACCCTATTCTTGAGATAAGTCTATTGATCACAGTTTGATGTTGCAACAATGTATTGCTATAAAAGTTTCTAACATTTATTCTCAGTTTTTGTACATCTCTCATCATGGACTGGTAATAAGAAGTTCACGGACTGGCATCAGTCTATTCTAAAGACCACTATCCAAATGACACTCAACCTTTTATTAACAAAGAGAATCTTCCATTTATTAAGTGCTAAGTATGAGTGAGGCACTGTGCTAATCACAAGGTCCCCCCAAATGAGCAAGGCTCAGTTTCATTGATAGGACCTCCAGTATAATATGTGAGAGAAGACAAGTATACACACAATGAATATTTCCAAGACAAGTTTGACAGCCGTACATGGTGAGAAATTATTTGCATCTGAAGAACAGAGGAATGGAGATGGAAGGCTTGTACTGATCAAGAGGGTCTTAACTACTGAAGATGTATTTGAGTTCACCATAGAGTAGCGACTTAGCAACCAAACCCACCCACATAACAATGAGCATACTGGTGAGAGATAGGCATCCCATATGGGTCATTTTTTTTTTCATGAAATGAATTTCTAGAAAACCTGGGATTTGAGAAGTAAAGAACCAAACTTAAACCTCCCTCTTCCAAAGTCCTTCTAATACTTCAAACCCACCCATATTTCAGATTCCCAAATAGGTATGATGATATAGTCACGGCTGAAATTCCGAGCATAATGCCTACGTGTAGATTGCAATCTCTGTATAATAGAATCATAAGGTGTTAGAAATGAAAGATCATCAGAGACCAGATAATATCAAAATTTTGCAAATAAGGCAATGAGAGATGAAAGCTTTCTCCTAGGTCATGCGACTTTCCTGGAAAGAGGAGACTTAGAACCATCTCTAAATCCAGTGCTCTTTTCCACTGTGCCATAATGCTTCCCCAGGTATAAAAGAACTGAAAATCATTAACTGCTGCTGCTGCTGTCACTACACATAATTAACAAACCCAAGTGAGTGACCTGTATAAAAGAGTGACAGTTTTAATCTAAACATAAAGGCATGTCTAGAAATGAAAGACTGAAGATGAGATCCTCAGGGATCTATTTAAAGAAGTGTAAAAAAAAGCACCCTAGGAATTAATGTAACCAAAAGGAAAAGAAAAGAAAAGGAAGAATGGGAAATACAATTCATTCATGTGTGTGTGTGTGTGTGTGTGTGTGTGTGTGTGTACATACACACACATATATAATCATCATTCAAAGGATTAGGTAAATCTGAAAATATTAGGTTATCACTACATACCCTGTCCAGTTCTCATTAATTGACACCCACATCCTAGGAAAAGTAAAAGCTATAAGATGAATTTCAGTAAAACATCAATGTGACATTGAGAGCAGTGTTGGCCCTGGGCATGGCATTGGCAAAGGGAACAAGAGCACTGACATTGGAAGAACTAATCACGAGAGGGCCAATTCATACCTGATTTGTTGGTGCTGTCAGCATCCAGGCAATAGTTTCAACATAAATGCCATAATACAAGGGTCTTATCCTCATATCCAACCAGCAAATGAATTCAAAGCACATAAAATAAGCAGAAAAAAAAATCATGGACAATGGACAATCTTCAAAGAGACATATAGCGGCACATCCTTGTTTTTAGATAATAAAGTACATATATGAGCCAAACTGCTTTTTAAAAATGTATCTCTAGAAATTCCATTATTTCAGAGCCCTTTCCCCCATCATCTCTCTCCTTTTTGCTCACCCAAACACTCCTTATTTCTCAGTTTTTCTGTATTTCATATACAGAAAGTATATTTTTAAATTTTAAAGCATTTTTTTGAAACAGTGGTTCTTAAACTTTAAGGTGCATTGGAATCACATTACAGGTTTTTATAAACAGACTGCTGGGTCCAATTACTATTTCTGACTCACTATGTTTGGAGCAGGGCCTCAGAATTTGCATTTCTAACTAATCCCCAGGTGTTGCAGATGCAGTCAGGGTACCAAAATTGGAGAAGAACTTCTGCTTTGGGCTATACCCATCCTCCAACCTCTTCACAGAGCTTTTTACATTGTTAATAACATGTGAATACGCTCAGTGACCACGTCTGCCTCCTTCCCTGTATGTATGTAGAGCTTAGTACAGGGCAGGACATAGAATAGAGGCTCAATAAATATTTGTTGTATAAGTAAATGAATGAGTGAATAGTTGAATTATGAATGAATGACTGAATAAAAGTATTTGCTTTGGTTCAAAAATGTTTAGAGTTATCCTAATGTGATTAAATAAAACACTGCATGATCAAGAAGTTCAACCAAGATGATTCTATTCCAAAATGTAGAAAGCAACTGTCTTAAAGATAAACTTCCCATTGTACCTTTTGAAGCACAGAGAGCAAACATCTAGCACTTTTCAGATAATTATACCTTCCCTTTTTCTAAGCTTTAAAGGTTTAAATATTGGGCATCAGCTTCAGAGTATCTTTCTGTACAAATTATGTTGATGATTTTGAATCAAAATATGTATAAATATTTTTTTAAAACAATGTCCTATTTAAGTAAAGTAAATTGCACACATGCATTTATCTCTTCTCCCTTCTGGCACCAACTAAGTCATCAACAAAGACAAAGACTATGGGGAAGAAACAGCACTAGAAAAGAGAGGTCAACACCATTCTGAAAAACAGAAAACAGTGTCTGAGTGATAACTGCGTTGGCACAGCAGAGAAAGCTAGACCCTGAGTGACTGCAGAGAAAGAAGGCCCACACAGCAAGCTGACCCACCAGAGGAAACAAGGAGAGCTCAGGAGCTGGAGGTCCGCTGGCCATGGTGGAAGAAGTGAAAACAGGATTAACCGAAAGTTGTACAAAATGAAGTGTGACTTTCAGACCTTCCAACCCCATGCTGTCAATTCATATTTAAGATCTCACAGCATTTAAGGAGCACTATTATCAGGAAAGATAGACACCAAGTCAAGCAGGAAAAGGACACTCAGAGAAGCAGAGGTGATGTGTGAAACAGAATTAGTTTTTAAGATATACACATACAATCTTGAGAAAGATGAGAGAAAATTCTACATTCCTGAGACACACACACAAGGTATAATTTTTTTTTTAAAGTTCTTTCAGAACTGCCCTACAGTTGGATTATATTATAAGGAAATCGGCTGGGCGTGGTGGCCCATGCCTATAATCTCAGCACTTTGAGAGGCCAAGGTGAGAGGATTGCCTGAGCTTACAGGTTTGAGACCTCATCTCTACAATAAATCAAGAAAAATTAGCTGGGTGTGATGGCCCATACATGTGGTTCCAGTTACTTGGAAGGCTGAAGCAGAAGGATCACCTGAGCCCAGCAGGTTCAGGCTGCGATGGCTGTGAGCAGACCACTGCACTCCAGCCTGGGCGACAGAGTGAGACCCCCAACTCAAAAAAAAAAAAAAATTGTAAGGAAATCTGTTGCATTGCAGAGATCATGGTTTTGAAGTACTGGGTGAGGAGTGGCTTGCTCCCAATTGCTTCCCCAACTGGGTCCTAAGAGCATGTCTCCCGCTAGGTAGTGTTGCTTATTTGAAACATCCATGCTTTTTTGGTCATAGAAGCCTAATGTGGCCACATGTCCTGGTCTCAAGCATGCAGTTCTGTGGCGGTTTCCATGAGACTACTAGACTCATTAAATCATCTGATAGATTTTGAGTCTAGGAAACACAGCCATCCTATCTATATCCAGGGCCAGGTAGAACTGTCAAAAAGACAGCCTCACTGTACCAGATAGAAGTATTAAAGGTTTTACAGACAAATATGAACCATTATTTTACAATAATAATGGATAAATGGATCATTTCCAAATATATAAGGAATACTCAAAGACAACTACTCTGAGATAGAAGTCCATGTGATTATAAAAAATTTAAAGAAGTCAAGGTACTGATATTGATTCCAGCCACATTTTGGCAGCGGTATCTCTAAAACCCTTCTGGAATCGCCAGTTAAGACAATGGCTTCCTAAGATTGTTCTAAGAAGAATTAGAGCCCTAGGTCCTGTTAAGTCCTGAGTTTCCTTCTACCTCAGAGGACTATACACCTGCTTCTCATCTTCCTCCATCCCAGGCCTCCATCTCTGCCATTCTAAATCCAACCCATTAATCAAGGTTCAAGCACTCTTTTCTTCAGGAAACATTTCTGTAATTGCCATTCAATGACTTCTTACTATCTTCAATAAAAAAATCAGACTTCTTTGAATGAATGCTAGGCTCTTCATGGTCAGGCTGTGGCTTTATTGTCCAAATTAATCTCTCACCATTGCTTTTCTCCGCCCCTAACAATTTATATTCCAGCCCTGAGGTGATGTCCAGCTTTCTCAGACCTCTGGCCTATGCACACACTGATTCTGTTGTCCTTAACTCTTCTCATCCTACAAACCCATCTCAAGTCACCTGAACCCTAGTTTCTTTCTAACAAACCACCTAGATATTACCATTGCTTGCCTTTAAATACCTACTTGTATCTATTTATTGAGCACTTATGATGTACCAGATACTACAATAGGTGATGCACTAAAATTACTTCTTTTAATCATGACAACACCTGTGTGGCGTATACTATTATACATCTCTTTCATAAGAGAAAAGCAAGGCTTGGATAGGCTGTAGCCACTCAGGTAGTACATTGCAAAGCTAAGATATGAACATGAGTTGTTTTTACTCCAAAGCCTATCTACAGTTTTTCACTCTGCACTGTGAACTGTTCTCATAAATGGGTGCATAATAATGAACCCCATAGGTCAGAGACCATATCTAGCTTCTTGGCATTATATTCCTAACATACAGCTTAGGAATATAATGGCTTATATTCCTGGCTTATAGGAGGCACTCAAATATTTGTTGAATGAATGGATGGACTGTTTATCCAATGTGTTTACCATCATCTGTGTGCTTCTTAAAGATGAGGACAGTACATTAGTCATCTTTGCACCCTGAATACTAGCCTAGTGTTCGTTAAATGAATAAATGAATGCACCACATCCTCTTTCTCTCCCACACAGACACACGTCAAACACACATACATGTAAATGTATTAGTTTTTTTACTGCTCACATAGGGTCTCAGAATCATACTTAGCTGGTTTTAGACATATATTATTACCTAGCCAAATCTCAGATCTTTAAAGGTCAAGAGCGGCATCTTTGGGTTTGGGATCTCCCCACATTGATGAGCATAGCACTGGACACATAGTGGATGCTTTGAAATGCTATTCTTTTTGATCCTCTTCCTGACTCAAGAAGAAAGAGAAATGAATCTTTTAAGTAGATTGCACAAGAAACTGAGGTATCATTACTTGAGTGACTCCGGTTTATCCCTTCTAGTGAAACACATTTGGCGGTAGAGGTTTGAAAGCCATCCGACAAGGATGGACCTACATGGTACACTGGCACTGACAGGAATTCTGCCAGGTTGTAAGCTCTGTAGTTTCCTGTGATGAGAGTGTTTCAGAAAAAGCCATACCTGTTCCTCAAAGCTGGGGAGACCAGGATATGGGTGAGAGAGGAGCATTAACATTTTACGTCTGGAAATTAGAGGTTTTGGCATCTCTGGGGAAAAAATGATGTGGCCTTTCAGAGTCTGTGAGAGCTGCTGCCAAATGTCTTTCCCCTTGAAACAAAAGCTGTGTTCAAGTCTAGATAATTACCACTGAGCTGTGCCAAATCCAGAAATCCTTCTCAGCCAAGCAGCCCCACAGGGAGTTGAAATTAGCATTTATAATCATTTACCTTCAAAAAAGTTACTTTTCAGAAGCAAGCTCCACACTCAACCTTGGGGTTAGTTCTGATTCAGACCTACAGCGATACCTACCGATATCAACTGAGTAAGAGAAAGGCAGCTTTTTTATTTCTTCTTTAATTTAATAGGGGATGCTTGGAGGGGAAATAATGAAAGACTAGAACAGCTGAAATATCAGAAGCAAGACTCTCTGTTAGCACCATGCAGCCTGTTTTTCTGGAACTTTGTAATCCCAGAAATGAGCAGACTGTTTTTCATCTGATCTCCAGAGGACTCTCATAAACTCAAGAGAGACACAGTTATCAAATCCATCTGATCCCCTTGCCTATCGGAGCAGAATCAAAATACACAGAGGCCCAAATATTTGGCCAAACAACAGAAGTAGCCAGGCAACAGATACTTCAAAAAAATAAAAAATAAAAAAGATTAAGTTGCCTGCCTTTCTCCTGATAAAGACAGTCTATTGTCACACACAAAAAAATCCATCGATATTATAAATGTCTGATTAATTCAGAATAAGTCCCTGTTTTCTGTTTTAAATCTCATTGGTTTATGAATTCAAAATCATTAATAAACTGTGTGTCAATGCCTTAAGCTTTTATTTCCTTTTCTCCCTGGGAAAATTAAAGTCAGTTCCCGTTGATTTCTCCATCTTTGCCCAACAAAGGTACTAAAAAAAAAAAGCAGGAAGTTTCACAATAAAGATATCTGATTGGAGTGCATATGGTGGAGGGAGATGTTGGTGGACAGATAAGGTGAGGGCCAGGGGAGTTATTCAGCTCTCAGCAATGTCTTCCCATTGGGATTTGTCGACAGCAGAAAAGGAATTGAATTGCCCTTCCCTCCTTCTTTATATGTGACGACGATAATATATTACTGCCAAACCTTGTGAGAATGTTAAGAAACATCATTCCAGCTGTTAGAGTCAATGAGAAAAGCCATGAGTCTTGTCAAGTCCTTTTGCTACTTCACAGCATAAAACTGTCACTTCATTAATTAGATGAGCGTGTTGCCACGCGACTCCAGCATGCTCCCTCTTCATCACTGATCTTTGTCAATTTGGGTAATAAAACAGCAATTTAATAATCCCCCCTCACATATTAGTAACTGTTTTATGATGGAATTTCAGTTTCCTGGTGGCACTTGATTAATCAGTCTGGGGAGGTCTTAAATAGATATATTAAGAGTTTAATTAAAAAGCAAGCTGCAAAGAAACCAACTGGAAGGAAGACACAGTTCAAAGAAAACAAGTTCAAGTGACTATATAATAAAATCAAATATACTAGATCTTCAGTTTATTATATGAGTCTTAGTCTAAAGGCAGACAAATTGATGCACTGGGATCATCACAGATCTCCAGAACTCCCACCATTCTATCTACACAATCCCACAAATGTGCTTTGTTTTTTGTCTACCACCCCCACCTCTCACCTGCTGTTGCCTCCTCTTCCCACCACTGGCAGTGATTTAAGTGGCTCAGAGAGCTCCTTGAGCCCTGTGCATGGCAACTGGTGGCAATCTTTTCTGTGTCTGTTTGCAACAAGTACTGAGATAGCTTTCTTTTAGGCAGAGAAGTCATAAGAGATTTAGAATTAAACAAATACCTCTTTTATGGTGTGGAATCTCAGGTATTAACAGAATATACATTCAAATTTTAGGTGTAACTTTCCATTTAGGTATAAATGGAAAAAAAAATGGCTTACTCTGGACCCAAGTGTTGGGTGAAGGGCAGTATGGTGATACAGGAAGTGCATCAGACCAGAGTCCAGGGAAATGTAGGCAACAAATTTTCATCTCTCTCTCTCTCGCTCTCTCTCTCTCTCTCTCTCTCTCTCTCTCTCTCTCTCTCTCTGCTTCAATTTTCTTATTCACAAAATCTCCAATGCACTTTTCACCTCAAACAGCCTTTGACATCCTGTGCTGTGCCCCACCCCCTCTCCTTCCCCTACTCCCTCCTCTGTCCCTCTCAGTGTGGCTTTGACAAGTTCCTTAGGGTTTTAAGAAGGAAAAGTGACATTACACATTGACTAGAAAAATTAATGGGGCATAGCTTTACTGAAAAAAATTAACTGAGGAATCCATAAGGCAGTACTATCACATTCCTCAGTTAAATTGTGTATCTCCATGTGATCAAAACCCTGGGGTGAGGATGGGGGAGGAGAGAAACTAAGTACTATAGCAGTTAGGTTAAAAGAAAAAGTCTCATAATTCAAACAGCTGTAAAGGAATATCAGAGAATATTTTGACTTATTGAAGTAGGTTAAATCTAAGATTCATATTAATAGTTAAATTCTGTGAGCCTCTGAATAGGAAATAGACCACTTTGGTTAATCTTTACTCCAACAGTGACTAAGAAAGCCATATCTCTCAGTTTTCTTGAGAAGTGTTTTCTTCCTGGTATCAGTGTATTTCTATGGTACTTCTCACTAAAGTACTTTCTTTTCTTCTCATCTTTAGACTCTACTCCCTGAGAAGCCCTGCAGAGTGAGTAATTTCAGCTCATATGTGTTCTTGTTATACATAATTTTTAAAGGACCTCAAGGGTACAGAGTTGAATTAATTATAATCCTCAGTTCATGATAACCTATCATCAGTGAGTCACACATAATATTCTTTAGTTTACTTATTAATTTTAACAACATAAATGTATCATGCAACCCAGTAATTAGAACTCTGACAATAACGTTCACTTATACTCACCTCACCGATTCTGTCCCCCTTTCACTTTGAAATAAATACAAACCCAAATTTTGTGTTATTTATTCCCTTTAATATTTAATAGCTTTAGAAATATATATGTATGCCTAATCAATATATTATTTAGTTTTAGTTGCTTTTTAATTTTGTCAAAGAATATTATACTACATATAGCTCTCTGGGACTAGATTTTTTTCATTTCCATTAAGAAGATTCATTTATGTTATAGAGCATACAGGAGGTTGATTTACATTACTATTATATAATATTCCATTGTTTGAATATACCATAATTATTCATTCTCTTAAGTCTATTTTCAGGTTTTCACTATTATGAACAGTGATGAAGTGAACATTTTTGTCCATGTCTTCTGGTAATCCTGGGCAATTATTTCTCTTGAGTATATACCACAAAGTTGAATCCCTGGGTTGCAGAATACATAACCATTCAACTTTCCAAGATAATGTAGTTCTTTATTGATATCCAGAGGGAAGTGGTTTCAAGATCCCCCTGCGGATACCAAAATTCACAGATGCTCATGTACCTTATATAAAATGGTGTAGTATTTGTATATAACCAACACAATCATTCCATATACAGTACTTTAAACTCTAGGTTACATATATTACCTAACGCAATGTTATTGCTACGTAAATAGTTCTTTCACAGTATTGTTTAGAGAATAATGACAAGAAAAAAGTCTGTACATGTTCAGTACAGATGCAATATTTCCTTTTTTAAAAATACATTTGATCTGTGGTTGGATAAATCCACGGATGCAGAACCCACAGATGCAAAGGGCCAAATTTTCCAAATATTTTACCTCATTTTCCAAATATATTATAGCAATTTACACTATTATCAGCAATTGATAAGAAAGCCTATTGATCTGCATACTTTTTAATACTTAGTATCTTTAGACATCTAAAATTTTTATTAATGGAATGAGTAAAATGTGTTATGCCATGATGGTTTTATTTTTCATTTCCCTTATTACTAATAAAGTTGAATATTCCTAAGTATGATTATTGATCTTAATTAGTTTTCCCTTTTGTAAAATTACAATTTTCTCATCTTAATATTAAGGGTTTTTTTTGAGTTGGAGTCTCACTCTGTCACCCAGGCTGGAGTGCAGTGGCACACTCATGGCCACCCCAACGACAACCTGCTGGGCTCCAGCAATCCTTCCACTTCAGCCTTCCAAATAGCTGGAAATACTAATAAGTTCCTTCTTTTCTTTTTTATTTTTTTTTATTTTCTTTTTTATTTTTTATTATGGTATTGTGGGGTACAGTTAGGGGTTAGGTATACCAAAATGCTTCGTTCAGGCACCCTTGATGATAAGAGGTGTCTCCCCATCCCCAGACAGATATTTACCACCATTAATCCCATCACCCTCCCCCTGCCCCCTCCATAGTTTCCCACCACTGTCAGTCATTTACTTGTGGTAATATGTTGGATGATCAAGGTCTACTATATGAGTGAGAACATGTGATACTTAGTTTTTTGTTTCTGTGAGAGGTCACTCAGTATTATGGACTCTAGTTCCATCCAGGTTGCTGCGAAATTCATGATTTCATTCTTTCTTATGGCTG
>CAUYQG010207472.1:0-11920 GCA_963574415.1 Tarsius wallacei
TGGAGATACAGCACCCACGTGACCGTAGGTCTTATAGTTTACATAACTTCTCGCATGCTCTAACTACTAATCAACAACATGTTGCAGTGAAGAATATTTCACTATGCAGTAGGCTCTGTTAACTCTCTTGCTCTACGGCAAGCCTGATCAACTCCTCGGTTTGGTGTTACCGATAAGAGCAACGGTGAGCTGCCCGGTCGTGGCCAGTGCCAGGAAATGTGGATCATAAATGTTGCTGTTGACAAGATGCAGCTGGAACTTAAGTGCTACACAATGCTCTGTCAGTCACGTCGTCAATGTGTAGGTACCAGCAAGCCTAAACTTTTAAAAACGGACCGCGGAACCCAAGGGGCGGCAGACCAGTTCCCAAAATGCCAGGTGCCGGCTTCCGTCTCCCTGAGTTCCGAATTCAGAAGTAAACTTTTGTCCGCCCGTTTCCGGCCTCTCAATTAATCGGCGTCCAGAGACAGCAGCCGGGCGTTGACTCGGGCCATAACAGAGTAGTTGGCCTGCGTTTGGACACTCCATCGAAAACAACTGACATTCAGATCGGCTTGAGGCATTAAGGACACAGGCCCGAATCTGAACACGGTGCTCTCTGCACTGCGGGATCACAGTGGGTTTGCAACTCCAGAGCCATTTTGGTTTTGTTATTCATTTTACAATGAGTGCAATCTGTGAGGGGTAGAACAGAGGACAGCAGAGTTCTGTAAATCAGCCACATACAAAGGTTTAAGTTAAAATGTGGAGTCTGTAATGAATCTGCAACCGACTGCATTCAGGAGTTCATTTTGCCGTGAGCTCAACCTCACGCCTAGCCCACGGCCGGATTCTGACGTAAGGAGACGGTTCACATATTCCGTGAGAAATGCTGCTCTGTACATGCTCAGAAAATCCCTTGTGTTCTTTGCTCCCGTTAAGGATAATCCCAAACAGACTGGAAAAAAAGAAAAGCGTGGGCAACACCTCTGGCCGTGAGCGAATCATGACTTGACACCTCAGGGTGTTCAAGCCTGCTTTGGGCAGTTCTCCCCGAGAATTCTAGATGTTTTCGTGGCTCAGTAACCACCGACAAAATGCAAGGGGCCCTGTGAGCGGGACAGCCTCCCCAGGAGTGAGTTCCCAAAACCACTTATGTGCGGCAGCCGTCCTCTTCTGATCCCCAGAGCTGCGTTTGCTGGGATCCCAGCCTTTGTTTAGACCAATCACATTGCTCTGGGCAAAAAGCGTCTCTCCCTTTAAAGCCCTTTCTTCTGAGCTTGCGGCGCTGCATTTGCTCACGAGAGAAACCTGGGGGTATGAAAAGGTTTATCTGGGGGATTAAGAGCACTAAATGGCTCCAGAAATTCAACTTTCCTTCCACCTTTTCCTTCACAAACAGGAACTGTCCGCGGAATCTCCCTCTGGAGAAACACATGCTGTTGAAACGTGTGTCGGTGCTCATGAAAGCATCCTATTCCGTAGTGAAAGGGATGCCTGTGTGTTCTGGAAAAAAGAGTCTGTGTACAGAGCGTGGCTGTTCTGGTTTTGGCTTCCCTTTCGTAGGAAGCATCGGCCTTTTCCAGGCTCATGACGATTAGGGTTTTGGCCGGGCTCGTTGGCTCACGGTTCACACCTGTCATCCCAGCACTTTGCTGTTGTTGTTTTTGGAGTTGGAGCCTCACTCTGTCACCCAGGCTAGAGAGGGCAGTGGGACGCTTACAGCCACCTCAGCTCACCTGCTGGTCTCCAGCGATCCTTCCGCCTTCGCCTTCCAAGTAGCCGGAACAACAGGCGCACGCTATCATCCTAGCACTTTGGGAAGCGGAGGCGAGAGGATTGCCTGAGTCCAGGGGTTCGAGACCAGCCTGGGCAACACGGAGGGAGCTCGACTCCACAGGAAATAAAAAACCAGCCCCGTGCGGCAGCGCGCCTGTCGTTCCAGCTACTTGGAAGGCTGAGGTGGAAGGATCGCCTGAGCCCAGCAGGTCGAGGTTGCAGTGGCTGTGATTGTGCCAGCCTGGGCAACACAGTGAGACTCCAACTCAGAAATAAAAATAGGGTTTTTGAAAATGTTTGTGGGTGCATTCTGTGGTGCAAAGGGTGGGCACGGGCTTCAAGCTTAAGCTGGAAGAGAGACGTGACAGGTAAGCTGTAAGGACCCAAACGATCCGCTGCAGACCTCCACGAGACCGAAAGAAGACCGAGTCACAGAACGAAAGTGGGAACAAGCAAAACTGCTGTTGTCCAGATGACCCGCACAAAACACAAACAGACCATCAAATGCTGTCATCAGAGTAATTCTCCTTTAATACTTGAGCATGATTTTTAATTTTCCTCCCTTTACCGTGGGCTTCCCGTTTTCTTCTTTGTAAATATTTGAGTCCATGTTGCCTGGTTAGTGGGAAGAGGGTGGAATTTATGACTGTTCACATTCACATTTCCTTTCAAACATTGCTCTTTAATTAAAATCCAGAAATAATTTTGACTCTCTAGTATTCACAATTACCCGTATGTAAAATCTCGATATGGCATCTCTCATTTTATGCTTGGGAAAATCTTTTCATAGTCATATGAGCAGCTGGGAGAACTGGAATTATTATTTCTATTTTCAGATGATAGCGGCTGGGGAAGGGACGTGGAACAAAGCACAGCAACATGTCAATTGCTCCCTAGGTCTCCTGGCGCTCACTCCGTGCTCTTTCTAACGCATCACAGGCTATCTCAAGCAATTTCTCCGAAGTTTAACTACAAAGGGAATGGTTCACAGAGAAACCTATGAAAATCAACTTGTTATCTGCTTTGCTTTATTAGATGTACTGCATAAATTAACATCGATGCTAAAGATAATTCTTCCGGGAATAAGCCACACATGTCGGTGTGGGAGATTTTCCAGCTCGGCCTCGGAATCCTTAGTGAATGGAATGTGCGCTTTATACCATCGGAAAGCACAGCACCATGACTTCTCAAGTTTCACTGAGAGACAACTGACCAGACCTTATTTCTCTTTGCTAATCGGTGGATCACTGTGAAAAGGCAAGAACATGAGTGCTTTGTTGAAGCTTTAATGAATGAAATCACTTCCGGTGGTCGACTGGTTTTGTCGTCGGTGCTTTGTGTTGCTTGTTTTGTTTTCGTAAGGGCATTGAGGCCTGACTCCAAAATTGGCTTGTACGTAATCGTCTACCCTATCTTCGTCTTATTTCTTTCCTTATATTCAAAGATAACCACTTGCCTACCCCTGTTGATAGCACGCCAGCTTCCAGCTGAAGCTGCCAAAAGTGCTTCCAGAGGGTTGCGTGACTTTTGAAGGTTTCTGCCTACAGAGCTCAGAAAACAAGAAGAAACCCCTGTAATCACCATCCCCTGGCTCTCGTAAAGGTTTGGTGAACTCTTGTCTTTTCTTCTGTAGTGTCATCAAAAGGCAATAGTTAAGAGATAACAATTGAGAGATCATTTCATTCCAAATTCTCCTGCCAGGCAGGTCTTTCCCACCAACTTCATGTACGTTTTTATTGTTTCAATTTTTGGAGAATTGTTACTCTTAAATTCTTCCTATTACGAAATTATTCATTATTACTCAACATTAAAAAAGCGATGTGTCTATTGGTCTATTATTTATGTGAGGTACAAAAAAACTGACAAGGTCAACTGAGGCAAGGTGGGCCGGAGATGGTGCTGGGGCCAGGACCATGGGAATAATGCAAGATTGCAGCCAGTAAGAAAGCAGAAGGAAGTGAAGTCCATTACTCATCTTTCACAGATTGGAAAGAGGGCTGACACTCAGAGGCAAGTGTGGCCCCAAAGGGCCACGAAATGGGGATATTTAAGGACTTTTGCATAGGGAGATTTTGGCTCAAAGGAGTGTCCAGGGCTGTGGTGAAGGAGACAAGGACACAAGCTTGACAAGGTCCTTGTGTTCCTGGCCTGGCTCCAACAAGAGCTTGACCAGGACTTCCTTCTTTGATGTTTGCACCTGGGAGTGTTGATTTTCTAGAAATCAGTTGGTGTGACCTCTAGTCTGCGTAGTCCGGATGTGGCCTGCCTTGAGCATAACTTTAGTTATTAGAGTTTTTAGAAAACACAAATGTTAGTGGTTTTACTTTAAATCATTAATAACATGGACGTTAGTGCTACGGTAATCTTGCCGAGAAAGTCGCGAGCATCAACCTATTTCCTGCTGTTGCTAGCATTGATATATTTCCTGTTTATGTCGCTCGGCCCTATATAAGGGTCTGCTGTGAGAATAAAATCGCTCTCACCTATTCGGGAGCAAGTCCTCCCAGTCCCGCTGTTCTTTGTCTTTCTTTTCTCACTCCCTCCCCCCACCTCAGGCCCTGCTCTCCAGAGGCTGGACCTCTGCACTGCTGGTCTTTGATGTTGATTGTAGTCACAAGAGGAGACAACATTTGCAATCCAACTCCTTGACCAAAAGGCGGTTTTATTATCATTTCCATGGCTTCGGCCAGCCAAGGGGTGATCTTTGATCTTCAAGGAACCTGAAAGTTTACTAGGATCATTATGCCAAGCCATGCATTGAAAGGTTGGGCTGCCCCGCTCCTGCATCTGATGGAGATTCGCGGAGGGGTAGGGAGGGTTGCCCCTTGGCCTGCGGTAGAATGTCTGAAGCCTTCCTAAAACCTGCCTGTTGGAAACTTACCTATGTCTAACCTGTGCTAGATTCAAAGCGTGTCAGGGGTTTGACAAGTCTAAGCAAAAATGGCTTTGCTGAGGCAAAGAGACTACGCTAAACTAAGTTTATTCTAGGTTTCTATAGGTACCCCCTTTCAACGCCTGTTGAACATTTTCCTCATTGGAGTTGTGAACTCAGAGGTGATCTCTCAACCTTTACGTTTTGTGTTCCATATTCCGTTTCCATCTCCTGGACTCTTGTCCACACATTGATCCTAGATTGCCTCCTCCTTCAATTTCAGTCAACAATGTGGCTCTGCCTTTTTACTGACTTTGTTGACAATGAATAAGTTACTTAGCCTCTCTAAACTATGTTGTTGTTGTTGTTGTTCTTTGAGTTGGCGTCTCACTCCGTCGTCCAGGCTGGAGCACAATGGCATGCTCACGGCCATCCCGGCCTCGACCAGCTGGGCTCTGGCGATCCTTCCACCTCAGCCTTCCAAGGAGCCGTAACTACAGGCACGCACTACCACACCTGGCTACATTTTTTGATTTATCGTAGAGATGAAGTCTGGCCAACTTGCCCAGGCCATTCTCGAACCCATGGCCACAGGCAATCCTCTCGCCTCCGCCTCTCAAAGTGCTAGGATTACAGGCTTGATCTACTGAGCCTGGCCTTAAACTGTTTTCTTAACTCATAAAACATAGGCAAATAAAACTTATTTCATAAAATTTTGTGAATTTTAAACACAAGAGAGTTGTATTAGCACGGTGCTTGGAACATAACAAGCTCTTGGTAAATTGTACACTCTCCACAGCTCCCAGGCTGAGGAAGATGGAGAAAGAGAAGAGAATCGATGACTTAGAAGGCATATCTAAGAACAAAATCACCAAGTTAGCCTTTACTAGAATTCATGGATTCCCGAGAGAAGGCGTCTCTCTGCACCCTGGGACCATCCACGGTGGCTGTGTCTGCTGGGCGGGCTGTTCGGCTTTGCCGATTCTCCTCGTCCTAAAAGCCTCCTTCTTTGCAAACACATCCCAGATTGCCTCCCACCCCTGTGTTCCCATCTCCCTAACTCCCAAGCCAGCTTCTGTTCTTCATATCCATGGCACCCCAAGGACGGAGCCCGCGGGCAGCAGGAGGAATTCAGTCCCATTGTTGGTTTCTCTCCTAAACTGTTCAGCAAGCAAAGAGCAACTCCTCACAGAGTGTGAAAGGGTAATGACTCAGAAACCAGAAGGCATGGTCCCGAGCCATGGCACGGCTGATCTCCCTCTTGCCTGGGGTCAGCAAGGTTGCCACCTCCCAGGAGCCTCTCTCCAAGTCCCTGGTACAATCCACACTGTGTCTCAAAAGACGTTGCCTTTTTTAGGGGAGAAAGAGCAAAATGTGTCAAGTGAACCAGGAAAAAGTGAAACCCTCCATGCCTTGTTGTAGAAAACGGATGGACACTGTTTAATGTCCTTCCCAGTAATTCTAAAGAGTTGATATTTTAATCCCGGAAGGCTGATGGAAGCTTTTCCCTGGGGACTGAAAGATACAGGTATGGGCTACGTTTTCAACTATGTGCCATGCAGGAAGCTTCATGCCAAGGTGATCTGAAGAATTCCCCATCAGGGCAGGCAACCACCCCCTAGGAAGGCCAACAGGAAATGCATATGGTGCATGTCGGGGGAAGGCTCTTCTCAGGAGGAAAAAAAACAAAGAAAGTGTTTGGCTACAAATGGAAAAAAACAGCCCTCGTCCTTTTCCTTTTCAATACATTCTGCTTCTTGGGGACAAGGAGAGGGCCATTTGTGATGTTATTGGTCGACACAGCACTGAAGACATCTTTCTCAGAACCTGGGGATCGCGCCTTTGTCCAGTGAAGACGAGATGTTGAAGAAGAGAAAGCTTGCTTTGTCCATTTGGTCCAGGGGTCACGTTGTTGTCCCTTGGCTCTTTTTCATTTCATAATGGCTGCGATGAGTCAAACACAGCACAAACCTCGCAACGCTTTTTCCATTATAGAGTTCTCAGGGAAAACGACTGTGCTGATGACGTAACATTTCACTCTACTGTTTCGGAAATGAATTTGGGGCACCAAATGCCATTGCTTTGAAGAAGTGTGCACATGGAGTGTCATCTGTAAACCCTGACTTTCGGCTCCAGGTTCTGTCTCTTTGACCAAACTTTAGCCAGGCCCACCCCCACCCCCAAGCCCCCTTCTCAGCCCGGCTCTTCTGCCCACCTTGCGAGTCCAGTTACAGCAAGAGTCCTGCTGGGTCAGTTCAGAGTGAATCCGCCACCCTGGACATCTGATCACTCTTCGCGTCTGGCCAGATTCCTCACCCTGTGCCTCTGAGACCTGATCGCCCTGGCCTGCTGGCAGGCAGTAACTCCACATCCGAGAGGGCTTGCACATAGGGTTCTTCACATATTCCACAGAAGTCACCCAGAGGTCCAGCGGGGAGAGACACGGGTTTATTAGAACTTTCGGGAGGCACCGATGGGCGGCCGGCTGGTGAAGAAAGAATCCACACCTCAGGACAACCCAGCAAGCACTCTTATAATCAAGCAAATTAATGATTCAAATGCTAGCCGGTTGTGGTAGAGCATGCCTGTACTTCCAGCTCCTTGGAAAGCTGAGGCAGAAGGGTCGCCGGAGCCCAGCAGGTCGAGGCTGCCATGGCCGGGTGTGTGCCACTGCACTCCAGTCTGGGCGACAGGGTGAGACTCCAACTCAAAAAAAAAAAAAAAAAAAAGATTCAAATGGCTATACGGTGTTTACAATGACATTGATTAAGAGTGGCGCCTACGTTGCTTTTAGCTTTGCTGATCACCTGCATCCCATGACTCCTTACTGGGAATACGTGCATTCCTCAGAGACCAACCTTGGCCAGAGGGAGGGGGCAGGAAGAAGCCAGGTATAGGGGGAACAGTCCACCTCTAGACAATACCCTGCACCTGCCTTCAGCAAGCATCCTGTGGGGTCAGTTGAGCAAGACTTCCTCTACCCCTGATGTGTCCCCTTAGCCATTGTTTGTCTGCCGACTTGACCCTCCCACCTGCTCCTGTTTTTTCTTGCTGTTTTAAGAATTAAGCCTGACTTCTCCTCTCTCTTTTGATAGTCTTGGTAACTCTTGCAATAGCTCTGAAATAGTTCTTCTTTCGCAATTGTTCTTCTCTGCCAACTCAAACAAGTGTCAGAACAATTTTCTTCTTTGATGCATCACTAGTTTTGCAAGTCTTAGTCATCTGTTCATGGGAATTCCCAAATAAATTATGGGAACCCACTGAAGGAGTTAACCCATAGCTTCATTTTCCCAAGGAGAATGTTTCAGAATTTTTCCTTAGTCTTTGATGAGAAAGCTTATTGCTAATGCTGATTTGGCTTTTTATCTGCATTCATCGCTTTCTTAATTATCTCTGTATAACCTTTGTTACTAACTTGACATTCTTCAGGTATACAATTCTGTTCTACCTCTAGTCTGTAAACCAGAGCATACCGTTGCATTCACCAAAATCAACGCTGATCAGTCAGGGGAAAAAGTGGCTGCCTGCATATAAACATCTAGCTAGTGTTTGAATGGAATGAACATTTTCCCAAAAAATCCATAAACCAGCAATTAGTATTTTATGAAGGAATATGCTCTTCATTAAAAACTATTAGCCTAGTTTGAACATATAGACACAGTCTATTATAGGCTTAGTCACAGTATCAGGAGACTCAAAAGAGCGGGTGTAACTAGAGAGTGATGCCAGAACCATTCACACTTAACCAGTGACTACACAAGTGATTAATGAATGAACGTATTTTGTTGAAGTCAGTTCGTTTGAAATGCTGTGTGCTAAATGTGTCGAGTTATGTGGAAAACAAAGAGAAAAAGATAAAGGCAGCTAACATTGTATTCATGCCTCAACAGGTGTTCTGTGTGTGTTCACACCCTGTAGTGAATGTAGTGTCCTCACCTTGCAGGAAGGAGACTGAAATCGAAGGAGGTTAAGTCATTGCCTGAGGTCGTAGAGTCAGGAATGGTAGATGCCGCTGGGTTTGAATCGGAGGCCTGCAGCCCAGGCGGAAGCAGCTTTGCATCTTGAGCCAATCCGTGAGATTGCAGCCATGGTGAGTGAGGAGACGCCGTCCTGAGTCCTCATGGCATGGCTCCAGCAGACGCTCAGATGGGCAGATGGGGCTTTCTTACATCCAGGAAAAAAAAAGATTAAAAGGTTCCCAAGGAGTAAATAATATATCAAAATAAAGAGCTAGAAAACAAGCTCAAAAAGGCAATTTGTCAGTGTCACTGGCTTCTTTAACATTGGGAGTGTGTTCTCTGGGAACGTGAATAGAAGTGTCCCGTGAAGAAGTCTGCCTCCCGCCTGGCTCTTGGAGGTCGGTTCCCAGGCCCCTCCCTCCTTCCATGTAAACTGTGCGGTCAGTCTCTCGGGTATCCTGCTGGCGGGTGTTTCACTTAGATCTTTTTTTTTTAAATCATCAAGTAATTGTTTTTATTTTGAAAATATACATTTTTTATCTTTTAGATTTTTTTCTTTATTTTAAAGATGTGGGGTACAACTCAGGGCTAGGTATACAAACGTTGATTTTGCAGACACCCTTGTGGATGAGGTGTGCCCCTCCCTTCCCTGGCAGTTTCCCTCAACTGCCAATCCAGCTTCCCACTACTGCCAATCCCTTTCTTATAGGATTATGATCATTGTTTCAGGCAAATCTTTTTTTAAATCATCTTTCTTTTGCAAACGGAATTGTAAGATACAGACTGTCCTGTACCACGCGTTCCTCTCACACAACAGACCATCATGGAGAACTTTATTAACCTTTACTAACAGATTCGCATATGGAGAGCATCCTCATTCTTTAGTTGTTTTCAGTTGTTACATTAAACAGATACGAATTTATTTAATCAGTCTCCTACTAGCGAGCATGTCTTTCAAATGGGTGGCCATTATCAGTTTTCATTTCGGTGTGCTACGCTTTCATCACTGTTGGCCGATTCTCTCTTTGCTTATTCCAACAATCTTCAGTAAGTGAACTTGCACCCGCATCGTTTCAAGCAAGTATGGGCACATCTGTAGGTCAACGACCAAAATAGGATTGCTGGATCAAAGAGGAAACGAATTCACGATTTTCTTACATTGTGAGCAAGTTGCTTTCCACAAGGTCCGGGGCAGCCGAACTCCCACCTGCAATAGTAGGGGCGGTGGGGAGACATACCTATTTCTCATGGATTATAAAACAGAGGTTTTTAAAATCAAAGTTTGAAATTCTTGCCTTTCTGGTAGATGTAAAATGCTATTTTAATGCGGTGTATTTCTTTCACTACATACTGTACTTGGTTATTGTTTGTATATATGAAAACCGCTGAAGAGACATATTACGTATTGACTACTGAAGTGAAATCGCTAATGGCTTATGGTGGTTTTTTTCAGTTGATTTACCTGAGTTTTCAAACACAACGGCATTGCGTGCCATAGTGATAACTACCTACCTTACAAACTCCACTATTTTTTTTTCTTTTTCTAACTGGATTGGCTACTAACTTCAGTACATATGTGATAAAATTTCATAGAACTATAAAAAATTTAAAAAGAGGGCACAGAAAAACTTGTGAAGTACAAACAGGGTCTATAATGTTGTTACAGTATCACTCTAATGTCAATTTCTTGGTTTTAGTAGGTGCACTATGGCATCATTGGGAGAATCTGGGGAAAGAATATACACAAAAACTCTGAAGCATTTTCACGAGTAAAATTTAAAAAGTTTGCTTGCGTTTGAGCATTCTTGTTCTAACTCTTAGGCTGATTTCTGTATAGAAACTTGGACCTTTCAGATATCTAGATTGCTTACGGCGTGTAGGACACTCAGTGATACGGTTCGGTCTGCACACACCCAAGGTTTATAAAGTGTCTCATATGCGCTGTGGTCGCATGTCCCATGGCATGGTTGTCTTTCTCCACTCGAAAAATTGGAACACTGCTGCTGTTTCCTGTGCTGATCCCTGATGGGGAAACAGAAGCACCTCTGTTCTCCGTGTAATGATCGAGGAAGGAAATATGACCCGCTGGTCTTTGAAATCGTGAATCTTCACTGTGGATTCCCTCATGGGGAGGAAAGAACGTCAGAAAAATGGGTGCAAAAAGTCAAAATATAAAATCTTAGGAGTTGAGGCGGGGGTGGAAAATCATCCACCTGGATTAAGACCTGTCACACGATGGAGACTGAGTGCCCGAGTCGTTCCGCAGAGGGAGGAAGCCACACGTCACAGCCCAGCTGAGCGTCAGAAAGTCCCGGGCAGCCGTCAAGGTGGTTCCGATGGTCAGTGCGTTTGGAAAGCCACCGATCGAGACACATTTTGTGTCTATACTATTGTTTTAAGTAGGACTAAAAAAACATCCATTGGTGAGATAAATGATTATTCCCACTCAGTACCTGTTGACCAAAGGAACGAGAGAGAAAGTTCTTGAACCAACGCATACATGTGTTGCAGAGCTTAGGGGAACAATGACTCTTGTCTGGAAACTCTGGGCCCTCGTCATGTCTGTATCCCTAAGCACCCTTGGAGAGTGTATTCGATTCAAATATATCATCAGGACAGCTGTAAGTGTAATAAAGTCAGATTTTTCTTGTGTCTATGAAGAGGTGTCATGAGTAATCATTCAGGACTTGAATAGGGCCACACGCAAGTATGAGGAAGCACCTCAGACGGAGGTTGCGTGTGACTTTACAAATGATCAAGCACTTCTTGCTTAAGAAGTTTTGTTTTCTTAATGAACATTTGCATACCTACCCCTGAACTGTAACCCACATCTTTAAAATAAAAACAAAAACTCCACTTTTTCAAGAAAGTAGTTTTGTTTTCTATTCCCGCTAGCTCTTTATTGCTCGTATTTTCAAATGACTTAGCAGTTCTTCTTTCCCTTAAAATCACTTTAAAAATGGCTTAGGTAGAATCCTTCACCCACACGGGCTACTTGCTGTAAGTCCCTGTGCTTAAGTCACCGACTGCTTAAACGTTAAGCATACAGAGTTGACCTTCAGACTTTTAATCTTTTTGTTGTTGCTGTTGAGTTGGAGTCTCACTCTGTCGCCCAGACTGGAGTGCAGCGGCCGCTCCCGGCCACCGCAGCCTCGACCTGCTGGGCTCCGGCGATCCTTTCGCCTCAGCCTTCCCAGTAGCCGGAACTACAGGTGCGCGCTACCATGCCCAGCTGATTTTTTGATTTATTGTAGAGATGAGGTCTTGCTTGCCCAGGCGAGTCTCGAACCCGCGGGCTCAGGCAATCCACTCACCTCAGCCTCCCAAAGGC
>CAUYQG010207476.1:0-13900 GCA_963574415.1 Tarsius wallacei
GAGGTGAGTGAATTGCCTGAACCCGCGGGTTCGAGACCCACCTGGGCAACTTGGGGAGACCTCATCTCTACAATAAATCAAAAAAATTAGCCGGGCGTAGTAGCGCGCGCCTGTAGTTCCAGCTACTCGGAAGGCTGAGGCGGAAGGATTGCCGGAGCCCAGCAGGTCGAGGCTGCAGCGGACGGGAGCGGCCACTGCACTCCAGTCTGGGCAACAGAGTGAGACTCCAACTCAAAAAAAAAAAAAAAAAAAGAATTAAGAGAAAGTTGGCTGGGTGCGGTGGCTTAGGCTGTAATCTAGCACTTTGGTTAGCTGAGCATGGTGGCACATGCCTGTAGTTCCAGTTACTTGGAAGGCTGAGTCAGAAGGATCACCTGACCCCAGCAAGTCGAGGCTGTGGTGGCTGTGAGCGTGCCACTGCATTTCAGCCTGGGTGACAGGGTGAGACTCCAACTCAAAAAATCATACAAAAAAAAAAAAATACCAATCTAGAACTTTGGGAGGCTGAGGCAAGAGGATTGCCCTGTGGGTTTGAGACCAGCCTGGGCAACTTGGTGAGACCTTGTCTCTACAATAAAATCACAAAAACTAGCCGGGCACGGTTGGCGGGCGTCTTCCAGCTACTTGGAAGGCTGAGGTGAAAGGATCACCTAAGCCCAGCAGGTCAAGCCTGTTTGGCAGCCGTGAACATGCCACCGCACTCCAACCTGGGTGACAAGAGTGAGACTCCAACTCAAAAAAAAAAAAAAGAGAAAAAGTTAAGTATGTCATGAAAGCAGAAAATACGTGAGCTACTAGTCTATTTTATCATTTACTACCACAAAATATACACAAATGTAGTATAAAAAGTTAAAATGTGTCAAAACTTATATATACACAAATACTTACAGACCAGACAAGGAGGGACCCAAAAAAACCCAGAATTATCTTTTGACTGGCCCCTTGTAGCGCAGGCTTCCCCCACTAGTTAAGCGTTCTAGGAACACATCAGCGTCAGTGTACCAGCTAGCTTTGTGGTGAGAGGCTGCATTCGACTTTGAGAATCTTTCAATGTGTTTGCCTATTTCATGATGGGTGATTTACAATGCACCTGCCCACACTGAGCTGAGTGTTCAGCAGTTTGTGACCAAAAACAGCATGACCCCTGTGCCCCGTCCTCCCTGTTCACCCAATCTCACCCTAAGCAACTTTTTTTTGTTGTTTCCCGGGATGAAAAACATCCTTAAAGGGAAATATTTTGCTGATGTGGAAGAGGCAAAACAAAAAAATGGCAGAACCACTAAAAGACATAAAAAAAAAAATTGGCAAATTCAAAAATTGTTTTGAGCAATGAAAAAAGCATCTCAATAGGTATATTGCATCAAACGGAGAGTACTTTGAAGGTGACTAAAGTTTGAACGTGTAAGAATAAATACACAATTTTTCAGAAATAAATTCTGTTTTTTGGGGTTCCCCCTTGTACATGGATTCATTTGCAGTTGAGAGAAATGTAAACAAATGTAAAGATGCAGTATTAAATCATAACTGCATAAAATTAACTGTAGTACATCTTGTACTACTGTTGTGAACTCAAAAGTCGCAAATATCTGCTTAAAATATTGTGTGACTTTAATCATCTCCATGTGAGCAGTTCATCTCGCCAGTAAATTGCCTATCACAGTGAAAAGTGATCTCTCATAGTTCTTGCTTTTTTTGCGCAATACCATAAACCTTGAATAACACCATGGAACCCTTACAAAGTGCCACTAGTGCTAAAAGTGCACCCAAGAAGCAGAGGAAAGTCATAACTGTACAAGAAAAGGTGAATTTCTTGGTATGTACCATAGATTGAGGTCTGCAGCTGCTTTTGCCTGCCATTTCAGAAGGACAATTCATCTTGATGTAACCTTATAGTATCCATAAATACAGTACAGTACTGTAAATGTATTTCTCTTCCTTATGATTTTCTTAATAACATTTCTCTCTTACTTTATTGTAAGAATACGGTATAATAAATATAAATAAATATAGCATATAATATGTGTGAATTTACTGTTTATGCTATCAGTAAGCCTTTTGGTTAACAGTAGGATATTAGTAGTTAAGATTCTGGGGAGTCAAAAGTTATATGTGGATTTTCGACTATGTGGGGGTCAGTGCCTCTAACCACTAGGTTGTTCAAGGACCAACTGTATTTATAATCTCATAGTTTTCATGGGTCAGGAATTTGGGAGCAACTTTACTGTTTTGGAATCTCTCATGATGTTGCTGTGAAGATATCAGAAACAGCACAGTCATATGATAGCTTGGCTTAAGCCTGAAGGATCCACTTCCAAGATGGCTCACTAGGCTGTTGGCAGGAGGTCTCAGTTTCTCACTCCATGGACCACACCATAGGGCTTCTCAAGTGTCCTCATACCATGACAGCTGATGTTCCCCTACAGTGAGTGTTCCAAGAGAACAAGGCAGAAATGACCATGTCTTTGTCTAGTCTTAAAATCACTCTGTCATTGCAGCAATAGGTCAATCCTATTTGGTGGGAGAGGATCTTACAGGGGTGTGACTACCAGGAGGTAGGAATCATTGAGGGCCACATTGAAGGGTATCATACTTCGTCAATAAATCTCTTGCACAGTGAATCTTGTCTTGGTGACTGCATGAACTAACACATCTGCTTAATAGAAAGAGCTAGGAAATATATATAGATACATATAGATGGATATATGTGTGTGTATACACACACATGCACATATATACACATTTATAGCTATATTTATTCCTATGTCTATTCACATATCTTGAAAATAATGAGTTTATATCTATATATCCAATACTAATATAGCATCACAGGGCCCATTCTAGTTTTCTCTGATTCTGTATTTGTAACTCCTGTGTATTTGTTGAACCTCTTAGATGTGTAGATTCAGGTATTTTATCAAATCTGGGAAGTTTTTGACTATTTCTTCAAATATTCTTTCATTTCTTTCTAGGATTTTTATTATGTGTGTTGGTATACTTGATGATATCCTGCAATTCTCTTAGTCTCTGTTCATTTTTCTTCATTCTCTTTTCTTTCTGCTTCTCAGACTGGATGATTTCAATTGACTTATCTTCAAGTCTTCTGATTCTTCTTCCTGCTTAAGTCTGCTGCTGAATATTTCTAGTGAATGTTTAATTTCAGTTATGCTTTTTAGTTGTAGAACTTCTATTTCTTTCCATTTTATCATTTCTCTCTCTTCATTGATATCTTCTATTTGTTGGGACACTGTTCTCCTAATTTCCTTTAGTTCTTTTTTTTGAGTTGGAGTCTCACTCTGTTGCCCAGACTGGAGTGCAGTGGCCGCTCCCGGCCACCGCAGCCTTGGCCTGCTGGGCTCCAGTGATCCTTCCGCCTCAGCCTTCCAATTAGCTGGAACTACAGGTGCGCTACCACACCCGGCTAATTTTTTTGATTTATTGTAGAGATGAGGTCTCGCTAAGTTGCCCAGGCGGGTCTCGAACCTACAGGCTCAGGCAATTCACTCACCTCGGCCTCCCAAAGTGCGAGATTACAGGCTGGAGCACACTTTCTTGTTTCTTGCATGCCTTACATTTTTGTTGAAAAGTGAACATTTGGCCGGGTGGGGTAGCTCATGCCTATAATCCCAGCACTTTGGGAGGCTGAGGGGAGAAGACTGCCTGAGTTCATGGGTTTGAGACCAGCCTGGGCAATTTAGTGAGGCCTCATCTCTATAATAAAACAAAAAATTAGCTAGGCATGGTGGTGCATGCCTGTAGTTCCAGCCACTTAGAAGGCTGAGGCAGAAGGATTATCTGAACCCAGCAGGTCCAGGCTGTGGTGGCTGTGAGCATGCCACTGCACTCCAACTCAAACAAAAAAAAAAGGCTGGGCTCGGTGGCTCAGCCTGTAATCCTGTGCTTTGGGAGGCTGAGGTGAGTGGATTGCCTAAGCCTGCGGGTTCAAGACCCGCCTGGGCAACTTGGCGAGACCTCATCTCTACAATAAATAAAAAAAAAATTAGCCGGGCGTGGTAGCGCATGCCTGTAGTTCCAGCTACTTGGAAGGCTGAGGCGGAAGGATCACTGGAGCCCAGCAGGCCAAGGCTGTGGTGGCTGGGAGCGGCCACTGCACTCCAGCCTGGGTGACAGAGTAAGACTCTGACTCAAAAAAAAAAAAAAGAAAAAGAAAAGTGAACATTTTGAATATAATGATATGATAATTCTGGAAATCATATTCTCCCCCTTCCCAGGATTCTTTGTTGTTACTTTCTGTAGGTTGTATTTGTTTGTTTAATGACTTTTCTAAACTATTTTGTAAGGTTTGTATTCTTTAAATTGTATGATCTTTGAAATCTCTGTTCCTTTAGCTTAGTAGTCAGCTAATGGCTTAACAGAGATTTCTTTAAACTCCTAGAGCTAAAAGAGAAAAAGTACTCTCAGGTCTTTGTAAATTAGTTCTGTGTTTGGGGCCAATGTTTCAATTCTCAGTCAAGCCATTTATAACTCTGCCTTAGCCTTCACTTCCTATGTGTGCTAAGACTAAAGATGAGCCAGAGATGAAGCTTGTGGAATTTTCAGACTTATTCAGAGGATGTCTCCTGTCTTGAGCATGGACATAACCTTCTTGATTCCCCTGCATACACAGGAGCTTTTTAAAGCTTTAATTCGGGCCAGGCTCAATGGCTCAGCCTGTAATTCCAGCACTTTGGGAGGCCAAGGCAAATGAATTATCTGAGCCTGTAGATTTGAGACCAGGCCCGGCAACTTGGCAAGACCTCATCTCTACAATAAATAAAAAATTAGCCTGATGTGGTAGCACGCACCTGTAGTTCTGGCTACTCGGAAGGCTGAAGCAGAAAGATTGCCTGAGCCCACCAAGTTGATACTGCGGTGGCCGTGAGTGTGCCACTGCACTCCAGCTTGGGTGATGGAGTGAGACTCCAACACCAAAAATAAATAAATAAGTAAATAAAAATAAAACTTTAATTCCTCAAGTATACCAATCCCTGGTTTTTCCTCTCAGGCTTTCTGCATGTCTATTGTTTGCCTTAGGTGGCTGAAGTTTATTCATTTGTCTTTCAATGTTTTTGAGATAGCTCCTCCACATAGCCACTTCCCTACCCTGGGAGGGTTTTGAGTTAGGTGAAACAAAGACAAATCTCTTGCATCAGTCTTTCAGGTCAAAACATACAAACACTGTTTCTTAGGAATAGGTTTCCCTGTGTTCCTTCTTGAACCGGAAATATGCACCTGGAGCATGGGTTGGTATCTTCTGACTGCTGCTGTACCAGGCAGAGGGGCTGAACAAGCATAAATTAAGACTCGACAACTCTCTCCTATGTTTCAGTGGTTAATTTCCTGATTAATCATTGGCTTAGTTGCTGTAAACCTTTGACCACCTTTTAGAGTTCCAATAAAATTGTTTCTGACAGTTTGCCAGTTTTTTTCAGTGTTTCTAAAAAGGAACAGGTCCCTGGAGTTCCTTACCCCACCATTTTCATTGCTATTGGCACCAATGTATATCTCCCTTCTTCAATAATCAGAAACCCAGCTTCCATTAGCCTTAATGTATTTACTGATTCGATTAATCTTTCTATGCATAAGCAAGGTTCTAACTCTGCCATCATCCTCTCTTCTCTTTGTTTGGCTCTTAATCCCTTTTCCAGGCTACCCTCTATTGCAGATATTCTTTCTTCTTGGTAGAATTTTGTGCAGAGCTTTATTTATTATGTTTTAACAAACGTCACAGGGCGTTTATATAGCTGATGATGAAATAAGGAAAAAAAGTACAATTAGAAACAAAGTATACTTATTTCCAAATTTCAGTGAATTCCTTTTAGGCATCCCATTCCATAGTCTCATGCTGTAGCCAGGAACAAGTACTATTCATATTCAAGGATGAAAAAATAGAGGCAAGAGGGCCACTCTTCATGGTATCCACCAAATTTCTGGTCAGCAGTGACAGCCACGCCCTCTCCGACGTTAGGGAATCCACAGCATGTCCTTTGTCAGCTCCCTCTTTCATTCCCAGCAGCACTCTTCTAAACCTTTATTTATTTCCTGAACACCCCCCACCCCCTATTCCTTCTTACTTCATTCTCAACAGATCAACTCTGTTTTTGGTTTTTCAAAAACCAAATCAAATCTTGCCTCTACTGTCCCTTCTTCCCCAAATCTATGTATTCAGGGCAGATTCAGGTTGTGTAGCGCCTGAGCTTATATAACTGGGGGAAGAGGGCATTTTAAAGAAAATGAACGCCAAAAGATCTTAACTTCTTGCAAATTTTAAAGAGATGTATGACCATGCTCAGTCACTGCCAGGGTCCCTCCCAGGCCTCTGGAAGAAGTCTGTAAAAGTGAGAGTGGAGGGAGGGAAGCAGGAGGTCAAGCAGTCTTTGATAGCCACACTCACTGTCCTCTGCTTCAGAAGTGGCAACCTTCCTTCTCGTCCACCTCCCCGCCGCACCCCCTCAGCCTCACCTCGTACGAAGCTAATGCAGCCTGCTAGGTTCCAGATCCTCTGTGAAATCTGATCCACGCCCCTCTTCTTTACTGGATCACTCACTTCAAAAGTTATAAATATGATGATGTTCCTCTCAAACTTAAAAGCAAAGTAAGCAATCAACCCTAAGTCAACTCCCAAATTCCTCTAGCCCCAAATTCCTTTCAGCCACGCAGTTGCTCTCCTTCCTTGAACAACAAGATTTTGGAAAAACCACCAGTCCTCCCTCCCAGTTTCCCCTTCATGTCTCAATTTATTGCACTTTTACTTCGGCTCTCATAACTCTGTTGAAACTGCTTTGGCTGAAGTCACCAATGACTATTTTGCTCACTTTAAGTTTATTAGCAATTTTTTGTTTTAAAGCAACCATTTGAATTTTAAAAAGTAATTAATGAGGCCAGGCAGGGTGGCTTTATGCCTGTAATCTCAGCACTTTGGGAGGCTGAGGTGATAGGATTACTTAAGCCCAGGAGTTTAAGACCAGCCTAGGCAACACAATGAGACCTCATCTCTATAAAAAATGTTTTTAAAAAGCTGGGTGTGGTGGTGTGAGCCTGTAGTCCCAGCTACTCAGGAGGTTGAGGCAGAAGTATTGCCTGGACCTAGGAGGTCCAGGCTGCGGTGAGCCATGATCATGCCACTGCACTTCAGTCTGGGAGATAGTGAGGTAATTAATGGTTCCTGTGGCAGCTGAAATAATAAAATAAAAAACATTCAAATAAAAGTGTCTAGAGAACTCTCTCCTACCTGCTTTAACTACATTCCTCTGAATGTCTACTTTTGACAATTTCACATTTATTGCCCCTACCTTTTGCTATGTTCAACCAAATCCCAAATTTCTCTCCCTTTCCCTTTCTCTGTGTCTCTTTTTTCTTGTCTTTGTCTCTCTGACTTCATTTCTACTTTCCTTCTAAACAAAAATTCTAACCGGGCATAGTGGCTCCTACCTGTAATCCCAGCACTTTGGGATGCCAAGGCAAGAGGATTGCCTGAGTCCAGAGGTTCAAGACCAGCCTGGGGAACTTGGCGAGACCTGATCTTTGCAAAAATAAAAAAAATCAGCTAGGTGTGGTAGCACATGCCTGTAGTTCGACCGAGCCTAGCAGGTCAAGGCTGTGTTGACTGTGAGCATGCCACTAGGTGACAGAGTGAAACTCTAACTCCAAAAAAAAAAAGTCATCACACTATCCACACTATTCTGTAAATTGCTTACAAATCTACCTAATTCTTTTAAACAGCTCTATAGTAATTCATAAGAAAGCTATAACATTGTTAAACTATTCCCTTATTGAAGGGCATTTAGAGTCTTTTGATTGATCTATGAAAGCAGCCATTATTGTAGGCCTTTATTCTATTCAATATTCAATATAGAGCTGTTTAAAAAAACTAAGTAGATTTATATGTATTGACTTTGACGTAGACTGAAGAGCAAGTTACAGAATATTATAATAAATATCCATGTATCTCTACAAACTTCTGTTTCTGTGGATAAATTCCAAGAAGTAGGGTTCTAGAATAAAGGTGTGTATATTTCACTTCCAGGTGCTTTCCTAAAAGGTTGGCATTGTGTATATGGTCCCATCAATGAACTTTTGGAAAGCTATAAGTCACAAATGTTCACTTTTCAGCACTTTATCCACAGCAGATTCTCCACAGTTGACACTGTATTTGCCATTACTGATCATACTGTCTTTCTTTTTTAATTTTTAAAAACACAGACAGGAGTTTTGCTTTGTTGTCCAGGTGGGTCTTGAACTCCTGGCCTCAAGTGATCCTCCCACCTTGGTCTTCCAAAGCACTGGGATTATAGGCGTCAATATTCTACAATATGTCCCCTGGCTTGTGTAGTATTCAAGCTCCACCATCATCATTGATGGCTGGGTTTTCCATTCTTTTCCAGAGTCCTTCTATATTAAAATTCTCTACTAGGTATTTCTGCCTAGACATTTTACAGACAGCTCCAATATAAAAGAGCCATCATGTAACTGATCACCCACTCCTTCTAGAAATGCTTCTTATGCACTTTTTTCCCTGTAAACGAGACTCCCATTACTCTCCCTTACTCAATTGACATTTGGTAGAATACCAAGTCCTACTGGTTTGATCTCATGTTCTTCAAACCCATTATCTCTTTTCAGTCCTCAGTGCTGCTGTCCTGATCATCCCTTTCATAGACTTCTCTACCATGTGCAAAATTCTTCCACGATAACGTTGTCAATGGGCTAAAATCTATACTTAGCATGGCTTAAAAAACTCTTTATTAATCAATGGCTACTTAATGGTCCTGCCTCTTTAAATGTTTCCTGACATTCTCTAAAAGCACCTCGTGCTTCAGCTACATAAATCTACTTTCCTTTTTTTTTTTTTTTTTTTTTATTTTGATTATAACAACAACCCCCACAAAGGGGTGCAGTTGCATGCACCCGGCCACCCCAGCCACCAACAGCTGGGCTACGGCGAACCATCCACCTCAGTCTTTCAAGTAGCCGGAACTACAGGTGTGCGCTACCACGCCCGGCTAATAATAAATCTACTTTCAAATCTCCAGTATACCAAGCTCTCGAATAATTTAGGGCCTTTATGCCTGTTATCCTGCTTCAGATTTCATGCCAGTCTTGTTGTCCTGGCAAACTCTGATTAATATTTCAAACTTCAGTTCTAGGGTTATTTTTCCTTCCTTGAATGCCTAGGCAGACAAGCACTTCTACACTTAGAAATTTCAACAGTTTAATGATTTGTTTTTTATTAATTAGTGTTTCCAAATTAGGTTGTAAGATTCCTGAGGGTAGGGACTATGATTACTATGAGGGTAGGTATCTTTATACCCCCAACACTTAACATAGTGATTGGTATCTAATAGTCGCTTGAATGAATGAGAAACAAATAAGTGATGTGATAAGAATAGCATCCTGGCTACAGCTTAAGTGAAAACTTAGGTATCTTTTAAAAATTTGTAGTCAGTTGGGCATGGTGGCTCACACCTGTAATTTCAGTACTTTGGGGGACCAAAGAAGAGGACTGTTTGAGTGCAGAAGTTCGAGACCAGCTTGGGCAACATGGTGAGACCCTAATATCAAAAAAGAAAAAAATAGCTGGGCTCGGTGGCTCAGCCTGTAATCCCGCACTTTGGGAGGCTGAGGTGAGTGGATTGCCTGAGCCCGCGGATTCGAGACCCGCCTGGGCAACTTGGCGAGACCTCATCTCTACAATAAATCAAAAATTAGCTGGGCGTGCTAGCGCGTGCCTGTAGTTCCAGCTACTTGGAAGGCTGAGGCGGAAGGATCGCTGGAGCCCAGCAGGTCGAGGCTGCAGTGGCCGAAAGCGGCCACTGCACTCCAGTCTGGGCAACAGAGTGAGACTCCAACTCAAAAAAAAAAAAAAAAGAAAAGGCTGGGCGCGGTGGCTCACGTCTATAATCCCAGAGCTATAGGAAGCAGAGGCAAGAGGATTGCCTGAGCCCAGGAGTTCGAGACTAGCCTGGGCAACTTGGCAAGACCTTGTCTCTAAAAAATAATAAATAAGTAAGTAGGTAAATAAATAAATAAATAAATAAATAAAATTTTAGCTGGGCTCAGTGGCTCATGACTATAATCCCAGCACTTTGGGAGGCTGAGTTCATGAGTTTGAGAACATGAGATCATGAGCTTGAGAACAGCCTGGGCAACATAGCAAGACCCCCATCTCTAAAAAAACAAATAATAATTATTTAAAATAAAAAACTAAAAACAAATTTGTAATCAACATATAATAAAGAGACTTGAAGAACACAAAAAAGGAAACTACATCTCATAGTATTTCCCCATCTTTTTTTTTTTGTATTTAAAGCAGTATTTATTAAGAGGACAGAAAAGCTCCCACAGTGGGAGGATACCCAAAGGGGCTGCCCTATCTTCCCATCTTAATGCCTATTTTAGTGCATTTACTTTTGGTCTTTGCTCAAATATGTGCTATGTGTGTGTGTGTGTGTTTATATGTGTATATATTTTGCATAGCTGTAATAAAATATACACACACTTTCACTTTTTAAAAGCTGAACTAATTATAAACATCTATTACTCATGTATAATCTTCCAAATTATTATTTTACAGCAGTGTATAATATCTCATTCCCCTATTTATGTTGGTAGCCTAAGGAGATTTAGGTCATACCCAGTTTTCTATTTTAAATAGGGACAGATCCAAGTTTTGTGGGACTTGAATCTTATACAATTTTGCATAATTGTAGGGTGACACACACTCAGTGACAACACGAGCACACCCTGAATATGGCAGGGGGTTGGAGCCTGGGGAGGGGTCCTGGGAGTGGCCAACCCTGGATGTCCTCTTCCCCTCAGGCTCCATGCCTGATCACACAGGTCATGCTGAGGCCATGGGCCAAGTGTGGTCTGTACCCTCCAACCTCTTGCAGCTATGCAGAGTGAACGTTCTTGTGCATGTCTTTGAGGCCCCCAGGGTTGGTTCATATCAGATTAGGCATACCTAGATCAATGCTCATAACTTTTGGTTACCTTTAGTTCACCTTTAGTTCACTATAATCGTAAAAAATCCCACCCCTAGAGAAAATTCACCGCCATTTTGTATACAAGGGACATACGTATAAGTGCATTCTCATACTGCGCCTGCGTACTAAAAACTACCCTTTTCAACTTAACCCTGCACTCCCGCCTGTTTAAAATGTTATACTATTAAAAAAAAAAAAAGTTATGCTATAACCTGTGTGCCTTTTATAATGAGGAGGGGTTTTTTTCTATCCGTCAGGCCTCCCTCTAAATTCCCAAATAAAGCTTATGTCTCGTCTGTTGTCTCTGGGTCATTTCTGCCAGCAGGAGAAAAAATAAGATTATACAGGAAAAGAATACAACATTATCTTTGTTTTGTAAATAGGACCATGTGAACACATTGTTAGGATTCCTCCCCTGGGTTTTGGAAGGAACCTGTGAAAGTGAGGGATCCTCAAGTTCAGTTTTCACTAGCTCGACAGTTAACTACCTAAGATTATAAATAATCTTTTTTGGGCGGGCACGGCGGCTCACGTCTATAATCCCAGCACTTTAGGAGGCCGAGGTGAGAGGATTGCCTGAGCCCACTGGTTGGAAACCAGTCTGGGCAACTTGGTGAGACCTCGTCTCTACACACACACACACACACACACACAAATTAGCTGGGAGTGGTTGCGCGTTCCTGTAGTTCCAGCTACTTGGAAGGCTGAGGTGGAAGGATCACCGAAGCCCAGCAGGTTAAGGATGTGGTGGCCATGAACGTGCCACTACACTCCAGCCTGGGCAACAGAGTAAGACTCCAACTAAGCCAGGGTCGGTGGCTCAGCCTGTAATCCTGCACTTTGGGAGGCTGAGGTGAGTGAATTGCCTGAGCCTGCAGGTTTGAGACCCACCTGGGCGACTTGGTGAGACCTCATCTCTACAATAAAATCAAAACTTAGCCGGGTGTGGTAGCATGCGCCTGTAGTTCCAGCTACTTGGAAGGCTGAGGCAGGATAGCCGGAGCTCAGCAGGTCGAGGCTGTGGTGGCCGGAGCGGCCACTGCACTCCAGTCTGGGCGACTGAGTGAGACTCCAACTCAAAAAAAACAAAAACAAAAAAAACAAGACTCCAACTAAAAAAATATATATATATATATTTTTTACTATTTGAAGTATTTGTTAATTGTTTATTTATCAAGAAAAAGTACTACTTATCCCACATAGCATGTTTCATAGTTCAGGAACATAGCCCACTGACAGACTTCCATGAAATTCAACTCCCAAAAATTCTTTATATTCCCAAATCACTTTGCACTCTGAAAGATACCAGCTTTCCTCATCTCCTCAAAATCTTTCATGGAATCATAATTTCTATAGGAATTTGCATATGTCTTTTTTCTTGGTTCAGCCACAGCAAATTTATAGAAAGCTGCAACCCCCAGGGATACAATGAATGCTCCAACAATATGAAACCTCAGATGTGTGGCCAGAAGGAACCTGGAAGCAATGGTAGTTATTGCCCTTGACAGGTGTGTCAACCGCAACACCAACGTCCTTCCTGAATGATGGAGAAATGCAAAGCCATAAATAATCTTACAATAAACAGTTGGGCATGTATTTTCCCCCCTTTCATTATTTCTCAAGAATTCTGAGTTACTATGACATCATTCACTTTGAAGGAGGAAATGATCATTTATTGAGCACCTACTATGTATCGGGCAATTTCTATGTTATTTAATTTAATCTATATTACAAGCCTGAAGGAGGTATTAGCCCTTAGCTTGGAGTCCTGACCTGGTTCTTGGAGGAAGATCATTTAAATCAATGATGGCTGAACTTTTTCAGGCAAATCTAGGAGAAAGTGATCTGGCTGTTTCTGTGGTCTGCTTACGGAGCTTCATCACCTTTGGTTCAGCCTGCATTTCTTGGAGGGAGCAGAAATCTGAAGTCAGAGACCCGGGTTGAGTCCAGGTCCTGCTAGTCACTAGCTGAATGGCCTTGGGTAAGTCATGAACCTCTCGGGTTCTCATTTTCCTCCTGTATGCAATGAAGATAATAAGTAACAAAACCTGTCTTACCCCAGGGCAATTTTGTGTATCAAATCTAACAATGCATGTGCAAGCACTAATACACTCCGAAGTCACTGACACTGAGATATTTGTAACACTGTGGTAGTATTAGCTCCACTTTCTTGCCCATCTGCCCCCAGGCAAGGGCGAGTGACAGCTAGGCAGAATGCACCTGGTGGCTCCATAGGGTTAACTCTTGGAGCGCCTCGGCGCAGCCTGCAGTAGGCCAGGTGATTTCAGGGGGCGGCGGGACCATTACTCCCGGATGCCCAGGGCACCGGGAGCAGCCGAGGCGTTGCAAAATCTCAGATCCTGACATCAATTCTCCCCTTCCCAATCCCAAAACTGACCACCAGAGCGTGGCAAACATTCCTCACCGGATGCAACCTGTAAACATCCTAAATACAGTCGTGCCCAACGTCCAACCACCCCTTTGCTCTCAGATGCTGACGCATCGTCTCGGTATTGTCGCTGCCAGCTCAGAAACCTTCGGTCCCCGTCAGGCTTGGCCCAGGGGAGAGCCAGGAGAAAAGACAAACGCCGGCTCCGAATGGGCGACCGCGCCTCCCGCACCGCCCGCGTCGCACGCCAGCGACACCGGCGTTCGATTTCGTCTCTCTCGCGGAAGAAACGCCGAGGCCGGTTCCGACCCGCGGGCCGGGCCCGCCTCGCCGGGACGGGGTCCGCCGCGGCTTCCCGAGCGCGGAGCGGCGGCCCGGCGCGCCCCGGCCCCGCCGCTCCACCCGGCTCCGCCGGCGGCGGCCGCACAAAGAGCAGGGCAGGCGGCGGCCCGGCCGAGCCGCAGAAAGTAGTCCCGACCACGCCGGCCGCCGCGTCGCTCGACGTCGCCTCTCGCCCTCCGCGGGGAGG
>CAUYQG010207484.1:0-10602 GCA_963574415.1 Tarsius wallacei
CATGTTAGGAATTTGATTCTTAAGGAGATTTAATAACTTTCTCAGGTTCATACAAGTAGCAAAGGTAGCCAACATTCTACTCTAGGTATGTTTTCAGAGTCTCACTCTGTCGCCCAGACTGGAGTGCAGTGGCCGCTCCCGGCTACCGCAGCCTCGACCTGCTGGGCTCCGGTGATCCTTCCGCCTCAGCCTTCCAAGTAGCTGGAACTACAGGCATGCGCTACCATGCCCAGCTAATTTTTTGATTTTATTGTAGAGATGAGGTCTTGCTTGCCCAGGTGGGTCTCGAACCCGCGGGCTCAGGCAACTCACTCACCTCAGCCTCCCAAAGGCGCGGGATTACAGGCTGAGCCACCGATCCCAGCTATTAACATCCTTTCTTGGGAGATGTGCATCAGCTACCTTTTGCTGCCTGACAAACCACCCCAAAATTTAACACAGGGGTCAGCAAACATTTTCTTTTCTTTTTTTTTAGTTGGAGTATCACTCTTGTCACCCAGGCTGGAGTGCAGTGGCACACTCACGGCCATCACAGCCTCGATTTGCTCGGCTTAGGCAATCCCTCCACCTCAGTCTTCCAAGTAGCAGGAACTGCAGATGCACACTACCAAGCCCGGCTAGTTTTTGTGATTTATTGTAGAGACAAGGTCTCACCAAGTTACCCAGGCTGGTCTCGATCCCCTGGGCTCAGGCAACCCTCTCGCCTCAGCCTCCCAAAGTGCTGGGATTACAGGCTGAGCCACCGCGCCCAGCCTCTTTTTTTTTTAAGTGAGAAAGCAGAATTTATTGAGAAGACAGAAAAGCTCCCATAGTAGGAGGGGTCCTGAGGGGGGACATATAACCTTCATGGGACACATATAGTCTTTGTTTAATATTCTTCTTTTCACAACTCTTTAAAAATATACAAATCATACTTAGCTGAGAGGCTGTATGAAAACAGGCCATAGACCAGACTTGTTCCACGAGCCATAGGTTGTAGACCCTATAACACAGCATCTGTTTATTCGTTCAAGATTTGATGTGTGGACTGGGCCATTTATTTGGTCTAGACTGGTTGTACTACTTTTTGCAGGGCTTGCTTATGCATCTGTGGTCAGCTGGCAGCTGGATGAGCTATCATAGCCTGACTCACATTTCTTATGGTTGGCAGTCAGTCATCTAGGAACAGATGCAACTAGGTCTGTGTGCCTCATCATTCAACATGCTAGTTTAGGCTTCTTCACATGGAGATTTGTCAAGTTTCTGCTTGTGTCATGTTTCGTAGTGTCCATTGACTGAAACAAGTTGTGTCATAGGGCCATCCCGGATACAAGGAGTGGGGAAAGATTCCACCTCTTGATAAGACAAGATACAAAGTCACATCGCAAGAGTTGGATACCAAGGAGGGGGCTAAAATTTCCGGTCATTTTCCAATATATCACCAAGTATTGGAAAAAAGTTATAGGCAGGTTCTTCTGTGGACTAAATCCTCTCTGAATTTAGATGTTGGTAAAATGGAATGTGCTATTAAAATTTGTACTTTGTGGCCAGGTGCTGTGGCTCACACCTATAATCCCAGCACTCTGGGAGGCCAAGGTGAGAGGATTGCCCGAGCCCATGGGTTTGAGACCAGCCTGGGCAACTTGGTGAGACCTCATCTCTACAAAAAAAAAAAATAGCCGGGCATGGTACCATACGCCTGTAGTTACAGCTACTTGGAAGGCTGAGCCCTGCAGGCCGAGGCTGTGGTGGCCATGAGCGTGCCACTGCACTCTAGCCTGGGCAACAGAGTGAGACTCCGACTCAAAAAAAAAAAAATAGGATGAAGTTAGAAGTATTAAATAGAATAGGGACCTAAAATGTTACCATTATGTCAGGCAAACACTCGGCAATTTGTTGGCCTAGAACTGGACAAGCTAGCCAAGGGCTTTGAATTAGGTTCCACTGCAGGGTAGGAGCAGAAGGATTATTTTTCAGTTTATGTATTACTCAGACAGGCAGCATGTAGTTGTGTATAGTAGTGTGAGCTACCTGTTACTCCCCTTGACAATAATTTCAGCAGCAATGTTTTTCTTTCTGCAATGTGACAATATCATCATGCCATTTGGAAGAAAACAAAAACGCTGAGTGATTCCTGGTATACTTCCAAACAGTCACCCAAACGAACAGCTGGCAGAGAAGACACCCCCTAAAATTTGGAGCAGATTATCAGCTTCTGCAGCATCTCACGTGCCTAAAACTTTAAACTTGATGCCTCCTCAACTTGCTCCCTCTCCTGAGTGTCTTAATCCCCTTTCAGTTTCTTGCAATCTCCAGCCCCTACTTGGAAATAGGACTGCAAACTTTCTTTCCTCAATCCCTCAATTTCCTTCCAAATCCTAGTCTGCAGAAATTATAATGATGTGACCGGATGCAGTGGCTCAGCCTATAATTCCAGCAGTTTGGGAGGCCAAGGCAAGAGGAGTGCCTGAGCCCAGGGGTTCGAGACCAGACTGGGCAACTTGGTGAGCCCTCGTCTCTACAATAAATCACAAAAACTAGCCAGATGTGGTGACGTGCGTCTGTAGTTCTCGCTACTTGGAAGGGTGAGACAGAAGGATCACTTGAGCCTAGCAGGTCCAGGCTGCGGTGGCTGTGAGCGCGCCACTACACTCCAGCCTTGGCAACAAGAGTGCGACTCCAACTTAAAAAAAAAAAAAGAAAGAAAGAAAAGAAAAGAAATTATAAAGCACATGAGTAAAAATGGTATCATGCATAACAAGAACTGATCTTTCCAAGAACTTGAAAAAGTTGAAGAATCTTAAAGGAGTTAAAGAAGTAAAATATGCTATTATGAAAGAGCAAAATATATGAGAGAAAAAATGATGGATTTACTTAAAAGAACTAAGTAGAATATCTAGAAATGAAAAATTCAGTCACTGATATCTAAAACTCGGTAGAGGCTAGACACCACTGGACAGCAGAGCTGAGTGAATCTCTAGCAGTGCAACAGAGTAACCTGGAAAATTGGAATTATGACTGAAAATTGGAAGACATGGATAATAAAATGAGAAGGCCCAATGTACATTCAAACCAAGTTATAGGAGAAAAACAGAAATTGAAGAAAGGCAATCTTCAAAAATAAAATCATTTAAAATTTTTCAAAATTGAAGCTTTCCAGAAAGAAACTCTCTGCTGAAGACACATGAAATATGTCATTCCTAGACACATCACAGTGAAATGAAGATTACCAAAGACAAAGAGAAAAACTTAAAAGCAGACAGAGCCAGAGGAATGAGTAATTCTCTACAACAGAACTCTAATGAGAATAGCAATATTCTCAGCAATGATATAGACAGCACAGTGATAAAGACCAAAAACCCTTATCAGGTAGGGGAAAGAAATATGAAATTCTATGTTAAAATAAGCTATTGCTTGAAAGTGAAGGCAAAATTAAGACATTTTGAGACAAAGATGGAAATACTTCTCACAGACCCAGAGTAAAAGAATTATAAAAGAAGTTCTTGATTAATAAAAAACCAGTAGCAAAGAGTGGGAGCCCAGAAACAGCTGTAATCAAACTAACAGTAAATATGTGGGGAACTAAATAGTCATTGATTATAAAAATAATAATCAAGATTACTAATTTCAGGAGGTTAAAAATAAGATAGAAGTGAATTATCAAAAACAGCGTATCTTAGAAAATGGAATATGTAAACAAGTGTAAGTGTTTAAATATCTTCATGTTGTTTGTGGGGGGGTGGGTAAAAGTGTTCAATAACTTTAGAGTTCATTCAAATGTGCATGCTAGAAACTTCAGGTTGACCACGAAAGTGATTCTAATAGAATATGGACTTTTCATACCAATACAGGGAAGTAAAGAGAAAAGAAACTTTGATCAATCATTCAGTCCGCAATAGATGACTAAAAAGAAAATAAAAATACTTGTAAAAGATAATAAATAAACAAAATAACATTGGAGAATTAAACCCAAAATCATCAACAATAACATAAATATAAATAGAATACAAAAGTTAGAAGACAGAAAATTTGAAATAGGATTTAACTACCAATATGCTGCTTAAAAGAACTATAATGGCTGGGCTCAGTGGCTCAGCCTGTAATCCCAGCACTTTGGGAGGCCGAGGCAAGTGGATTGCCTGAGCCCACAGGTTTGAGACCCACCTGGGCAACTTCAAAAATTAGTCTGGTGTGGTAGCATGCTCCTGTAGTTCCAGCTACTTGTAAGGCTGAGGTAGAAGGATCACCAGAGTACAGCAGGTCGAGGCTGCGGTGGCCGGGAGCATGCCACTGCACTACAGTCTGGGTGACAGAGTGAGACTCCAACTCAAAAAAAAAACCAAAAAAAAAAACTATAATAACATCAAAAAAGAGATGAAGATGAGAAAACGAGAAGTAGAAATATGCCAGAAATTTGATTAAGTATGCAAACAAATTGGGATGAAGTAAAAACAAAAAATAAAACGACAACAACAAAAAACTCACCCAACAGCCCAATCTTGTCAGCAAAGCCACATACACCAGTCCCATAAGGAAACCCCCAACATGCTCAGATACCCAGCAACCATCTCTGAAAAGCTGAGTTTTAAAATTCCCTAATTCTAGTGTACTCCAGGATCCGTGTGCAAATGACCAATAAAACTGGTTTCAAAGCACAACCCAAGGAGCTTGCATCACAAACACAGGAAGACTCACCAGAGTTGCTGGTGAAGATGTGTAAAAGAGTCATCAAACTGAAAGTTTTCAAAAATGAAACCTTATTAAACAAACAAAATGCCAAGAATAGGCTTTGCAGTGTGTCTAGGAGAGAGAATACAGTGTCATCTGTCAGTCACAGGATTTTCATGGAAGTTGACAAACAGCTCCTGTAATCCACGTGGATAAATAAGAGAAGGATGATCAAGATAACTTTGGAGGTTGGGCATGGTGGTTTATGCCTGTAATCCCGCACTTTGGGAGGCAGAGGTGGGAGGATTGCTTGAGGCCAGGAGTTGAAGACCAGTCTGGGCAATATAGCAAGACTCCGTCTCTATTAAGTACATAAATAAGACAATTTTGGAGAAGACTGCACAGGGGCACTGACTTCTATGTTATCAGCAATTAAGTTGCATTTATGTCTACATTAAATTAAATATACATTTTTGGCTTGATGATAGACAAATAGAACCTTGGAACAGTATAGCACAGAAATAACATTTGGGGCCCTGATATAGAAAGGAAGTGGCATTAAAAACTAGTGGTGAATAGATGGGTTAAAAACTGATGCTGGAACGGTAAGCCAACAACTGGGAAACCACAAAATCAGATTCGTACCTTATGCACAAATAAACTCCCAATGGATTTAAGGAGAAGTACTCAAAGGAAAACTAAGACTTTTAGGACAATAATAATAATCTAACCTTTCCTGAGTGATATCAAGTGCCAGGCTCCCTTTTGAGGACATTGCATGGGTTAATTCTGTTAAATCTGTAAGACAATTTAACCAAGTAAATAATATTATTATCCCCATTTTATAAATAAGAGCCCTCAGTCCAGAGAGAGCCTTTTTCCAAGTCATAGAGCTACTAAGCTAAGCCAACAGCATGTCACTCTGCTTCCTCTGCAGTGTGGCAGTAGGTGTATGCTTCTTAAAACACCCAAAACACAAACCACAAGAGAATATTAATACATTTAACTATTTGAAACATCAAAAATTTTCTTTGACAAAAGATACCATAAGCCACATTAAATGATAAGTTCCAATCTAAAAAAAAGAGAGATGTCGTTGCAATGCTTAAACTAGCAGAGAAATTTTATCTAGAACACACAAAGTAGTCCCATAAAATAATGAGAGAAATGCACAGAAATCAATAGAAGAATTGGCAAGTTATAAAAGAAGAATGAGATGAGCAAATGGAAAATGTATTCAACTTCTTGAGTAACACAGGAAATGCAAATAAAAGCAATCAGATCAAATTCCCACTCATTTGGATTGGCAAAACATGTCATCTGACTGTCCTCTGCAGAGAAGGCTGTGAGGAAGCCTGTTCAATGGCATGCTGGGTGTGAGTTGGAATAGCCCTGCTGGAGGGGCATGGGGACCCCTGCAGCTGCCTCCTTCCTGTAGAAGCCACCGGGAATTTGAAGGGAGCCTCCTTCCCACTCCCATTACTGTGTAGACCTTTCTGCACACTTTGCCATCACAAAACCTTATTTATTTCCCTATGTCTGTATGTGCCATTCAAAGCCTTATGGAAATTCTTGTACAGAACATAATGAACCACTAAACAGGGCATCAAAGAGGAATATTTCACCACATGGAAAAACATTCAGCCTATATTGTTAAATGAAAGGGGTTTCAAAACATTTGTACAATAAGGTCCAAACTTTAAGTGAAGAAATATACAGGCAAAAAGAAAATGTGTGAAAACTATACACTAAAGCATTTGCTATGTTTATAGTCATGCTTTGGTATCCAAGGGGATTGGCTCCAGGACCCCCCAAGGATGCCAAAATCCCAGGATGCTCAGTCTCATTAAAATGCCATATTTGCGTATAACCTAAGACATCTTCCCATATGCTTAAACCATCTCTAGAGTCCTTACACTACCTAATCCAAAGTGCTACGTATGTAGTTGTTACATTGTATTGCTTGATTTGCATTATTTTTATTGTTGTATTGTTACTTTTTATTAGTTTTTTTTTTCCTGAAATATTTTCTATCTGAGATCAGTTGATTCTAGATTTAGAACCTACAGTTATGGAGGGCCAATGTTTATGTCAGTATGTTTATTTCTAATGTGTTTTATGTGTACTCTTTTCCTTTCCTTTTAATATAATCTTCTTTTAAGACCTTAAAGTCTTCTGAGGAAATGAACAGTGTAACTTTTGTAATTAAAATGAATTTTATCAAAAACTGTTATTATATTGTATATATATTTTACATATGTTTTGCTTTGTTTTGTTTCTCTATTCTGGGCACTGTGCAAATTGCATTACCTGCCTGACCTCCAGACCCACTTCCCAAGAGGGAAGACTGAGGCTGAACAACTTTAGATAACTTGCCCCCAGCCCAGCATCCAGGACTAGGAGCAGGTCTTACTGACTCCAACGTCCTTTCCCTCCCCCACCGTGATGCTTGACCAAAGACCCAACCAAACTCTCAAACCTAACTCTTCTCACCCATGTGACACAGAGACAGAATTGGGTCTCCTGGCTGCCACACTCCACATTGTACCTTTCACATGCAGGGCTTACCTCATGTGCCCAAAGGATGAAACTCAGGTGTACAGAGGGCAGTGAACGTGACTCACCCCATAGTGCGAGAATTCCCTATTCCTTCTCATTCAGCAGAGAGAATATCTCAGGGGAAGAACTCTCCCTAGACTGACTGTCAGCAGAAAAGGCCACACCTGTGATGATGACGTTGGCAGGCTGGAATGTTAACTGAGCTTATACTAGGTATCCTACAGACACTCCATGTGCCTCATGTCCTAGGAGACAGATGATTTAATAAATGCTGGTGACTATCTTCATGGGCAAAACATAAATCCTTTATTTTGTTGTATCATTCACGTAAAATCTAGTTTTTCACATCAAAAGTGTTTGTTCTTACCTGTGTCTTTCTATAGGCTTACAACCTCAAAGAAAATACTGTCAAACAGTTTTCTAAAATGGTTATACTAGTTTTCACTCCCATCACCAGCATATTGAAGTCCCAGTTGTTCCATGTCCTCTTCAACTCAGCAACCATTCTTTGTCCTTCTTCACAGCCACTGGTGAAGATGCATAAGAATGATATGTGGTTTGAATGTGCATTTCTTAGATGACTAAAGTCATCTTTCTTTAGCACCTTTATTCTATGTTTATTTGCCAATCGAGCATCTCCTTTTGTGATGTGACTCTTCAAGTCTTTGGTTGATTTTTCTATGAAGTTGTTAGTGTTTTTTCTTATTAATTTGCAGGAGTGTCTGTGTGGCATCAACTCCTAAACATGCCCAGGAACATGTGCATGCTCTATGACCCACCACCCCTACTCTTTGGTATATACCCAACAGGAAAGTAGTCACATATTTATAAAAAGACATGAACAAAAATGTTCTCAGCAGTACAATTTATAATTCCCAACCTGGGGACTCCACAGGGCCCATCATCAGTGGCATGGGCAATCTAGTTGCTGAGTATTCAGATAATGGGATACTATACAATGATGAGGAGGAGTGAACTATGAGTGCATTTAACATGAATGAATCCCACCAACTTCATGCAGAGTGGAGGAAACCAGGCACAAACAGCACATATAGTGCGAATCCATTACATACAGTTCAACAAACCAGGTGAAAGTAACCGATGATTTTGAAGTCAAAATGGCGATCATGTGGGGCATGGGAGTGGGCACAGGTACTATGGGGGGTGAAGAAGGGAGGAGCTGCCCTGCCCTGCTACTGAATGTGGGTGCTGGTTACACTCACACTCACAAAGATTGTCCATTTTGAGAAAATTCATCGAGCTGCAGACTTCTGACTTGTGCGCTTTTCTGTATGTGAATTAAATGTGGATAAAAATTCTAAAACTGTAGAGCTGAGTCAAGACATGGGTTCTTGGAAGGAACACGCACACAAGGTGGTGAATGCAGTGCCACCGGGAAAAATTAGGAGCTGTGAAAAAAATGGATGTGCAGGTGTCATGTACTCTGAACTATCTCCTCTTTGCACGTCACCAAAGCATCTCAGCCACAACGAGGTCGTTAGCCAGCACAATTTTGCCCTCTCCCCAGGGACATTGGGCAGTGTTGAAGACATTTATGGTTGTCACACCTGGGGGCTGCTACTGGCATCTAGTGGGTAGAGGACGCTGTGAAACATCTTAATTGGCACAAGACAGTTGCACTCAACAAAGAATCGTCCTTCCCAAGTTGTCAGTAGTGCTAAGGTGAGGAAGCCCTAATTTAGTATAGCATCCTTGTCTTATTGATGGGAAAACTGACAAGAGACTGATGCCCAAGATCCCATGGTGAGGAAGAGCAAGGACCACATGTGAGCCAGGGTTACTGACTTTCACTGGCTTGTCACTGGCCCTGTAACCTGGACCTGATTTTCAGATTCAATGTGACCGAATGATGGTCTGTAAAATCCTGTATTCCCTCCCCTCCCCTGGGAGGTCATGTGAACTTGAAATTGCCACCCAATTAAGAAATCAGACAAGGACAACATTTTCAAGAGCAAAGAAATGGCCTGTTTTGTTGTTATTGCTTTAGATTTTATACAGAACTTGTGAGGAAAATATCATCAGCCAGAAAACATCACAAGAAACTTGCAGTATTAATGCACCATGCCAGGTTGACACTGGTTGAATAAAATACTCAAGAAGTAGAACATTTCACGGGTGGCACAGACAGGTCCAGAGTCATTTTTCTTCATCATCTAGTTATGTTTTCCAGGGGCAGGAAGGGGGGGAGGCTTCTTTCTTTGAAGTTATTTATCTTCCTTCAGCAAGAAGATCATGTTTTGTAGCTGTGAAGCTTAAACACATCATTACAAAATTTCAGCAGGAAGCTTTCTGAAACTAGCAGTCATAGTACTGGTTAATCTGTACATTCCAATACAGCGAAGCCTCTAATGTGAACTATTTTTATCCAAGCAGTCATGGCAGATGGATTCCTTTGCCAGCCAGACATGTCCCGGGTTGCAATGCAGTTCCAACCTGCTGTTTTCCCCAGCCTTCTGCCTTCCCAGCTTGAAACATCAGCATTGAAATGTATGCAGACTTCTATCAACATTAACATACATAGCAAACCCAAGCTATCGGCTCAGCTCTTCATATGTGCCAGGCTGTGTGCTGGGTACTGGGCTCTGGAAGAAAGATAGTGAGATACAAAGAAGCATAAGATACGTGGCAGGTTTCCTGCCCTCAACAACCTTAAAGACTTAGGAGTGAAAACAGACAGAGACCAATGGAAAAGAGTAGAGAGCACAGAGATAATTCTATGCACTTAAAAGCCAACTGACCTTACACAAAGGCAGCAAGAACATACACTGGGTAAGGACATTCTCTTTAATACATGGTGCTGGAAAAACTGGATATCCACAGAAGAATACAGGTGGATCCCTGTCTCGCATCATGAACAAAAGTCTATTCACAAAGGAATAAAGACTTAAACATACAAGCCAAGAAGGTAAAACTACTAGAAGAAATCACAGAAGAAATGCTTGACCTGGAAAATAATTTTTTAAAAATAAAACATCAAAGCAAAAGACACAAAAACAAAAATAGACGAATGAGATTATATCAAATTAAATAAAAATCTTGAATAATACAAAAAGAAAAATGTTCAATTTTAAAATGGATAAAAAAACACTGAGTAGATGTTTCTCAAAAGAAGACATATGGCCAGGCTCGGTGGCTCAGCCTGTAATCCCGCGCTTTGGGAGGCCGAGATGAGTGAATTGCCTGAGCCTGCGGGTTTGAGACCCACCTGGGCAACTTGGTGAGACCTCATCTCTAAAAAAAAAAAAAAACTAGCCGGGTGTGGCAGCATGCCCCTGTAGCTCCAGCTACTTGGAAGGCTCAGGCAGAAGTATTGCCGGAGCCCAGAAGGTCGAGGCTGCAGTGGCCAGAAGCCGCCAGTCTGGGCGACAGAGTGAG
>CAUYQG010207487.1:0-20190 GCA_963574415.1 Tarsius wallacei
TGAGTTGGAGTCTCACTGTCGCCCAGACTGGAGTGCAGTGGCCGCTTCCGGCCACCGCAGCCTCGACCTGCTGGGCTCCGGCGATCCTTCCGCCTCAGCCTTCCAAGTAGCTGGAACTACAGGCGCGCGCTACCACGCCCGGCTGATTTTTTTTTTTTTAATTTTTATTGTAGAGATGAGGTCTCGCCAAGTTGCCCAGGCGGGTCTTGAACCCGCGAGCTCAGGCAATCCACTCACCTCAGCCTCCCAAAGCGCGGATTACAGGTTGAGCCACCGAGCCCGGCTAGGAAAAGTCTTTTATAAACATGGTAGACCTGCCTGAGATTCCTGTGCAGCTATATTTGAAGGTTCTATCTGAAAGAAAACTAAGGTATTTAAAAGTATTAAACTCTGAGAAAGTTCGGTAAGAACAGCTGTTTAACACATCTCTGCCTCAGATAATTCCCACTCTTAAGTCAAAGATCATGAGGACCAGATGCTCATCGGGAAAGGCTGACTCCGAGAATTGTTTCCATCTCAACAAAAGACCAACGTTCTACAGCTCTACTAGTGGGCTGCGCTGCCCAAAGGCTCTGCCTTATGGCATCTGAGTCTATTGCAAAATCATAAGCTGCTATGGCAGTTTTTGCTAGAACACTTATTTTCCTACCGAAAAGGCATAGCAAAGAGTTAGAGACTATAAGGAAATAACATTATTTTTATACTTATTAGGAGTACAACAAAAGAAATAGAGGTTGATTTGATTCACTAAAGATTCAGAATCCAAAGTTAACTTTAATAATGAAACTGCTTTACCTAATATGATATAAAGTAATTACTAATATGTTATATCGTCCCATTTCAGGGAAGTGGATGATCTTCAGTCTAGACATAAAGAACAAGTAGATAAGCCTTTGAATTTGGAAAAAATTGTAAGTAGTCAGAATAATTGTAGTTTATTTTTTTCAACAACTTACTTAGGTATTAATCCGATCCCAGGCTTAAGAATAAATGCAGACTAGGTCTAAGCTAACCAGTACAAAAGGTAATAAAACATATTGACTTAGAAGGAGACAGAAAAACCATAGTCAGAGAAGGTATAGAGAGCAAGAGTTAAGACTAACATCAGTCCAGTGTCAAGAAAGACAAAGTAGGATCAGTAAGGGTTGAATAAAATGAGTGACACAAGTCCAAGGCAACACTGTCAAAAGTGGGGAGAGGGGGAGAGACTTACAATGGTCCTACTAGAGTTATACACATCAAAAAAGTAAAAGGTTTCTGTCAAAGGAGACAACTTACAAATTACCTTTACAAATTTTACGATTTGAAATGTTGAGAAGTAGGTATGGTTAGTTGGTTTGATTTCAGAGATAAACGGTGTGGATACATGAATCAGCGGGAGACTACAATGATTCTGATGAAGCAGAAACAGAAGAGCCATGACAGGGAAAAAATAACTGAGAAAATCACTTAAAATTAGTCATAAATTATTTAATACTCCTGAAATGAATTAAAAGTTTCCACACATATGTATGTTACTAAACCTTACATAGTCACGTAAAAATACAATATAATAATTTCCAAAAAAATTAATTAATTGATGGGGGGACACTTCTTACAAACAAGGGTGCCTGAACGAGACATATTTGTGTACCTAACCCTTAAATGTACCCCTCAATATCACAATAAAGAAAATAAAAAATAAAAAAAAATTAAAAAAAAAATAAAAAAATAAAAAAAATTAATTAATTATGTAGCTAAGTCCAATAAAACCATTCTTAAGAGAACAGTTACATGTTATATTAGTAACAAGGTGGTAATTAGTATCCGGATTTCCATACAGATTTAGTAAGAGAAAAAGGCTAGTATAATAAAAGGGTTTTATTAAAACCTAATTTTCATTGTTTTCTGGGAACTATGTGAATAAGAAAAATCATGCAAGAGCAATTGGTCAATATAAACCAATGTAAGAACTGAGAGGTGGGAAAAACATTCTTAAAAATTGAAATATAGATTAATAAATTCGTTTTCCATTGAGAATTAGCTGAACTCTGCCTCTGTTTCACACACACTTCTCCTACAACCTCAATATTGATCTAATAATAAACATCTCTTGTAAAACAAATCACAAATCACTGGTGTTATTAAATTATTAAGGGTAAAAATCTAGCAAGCTACGTTATTGAATCATGTCAGGCTTTAAACAACTCTTTATCAGATAACCATTGAATTAGGTAGATGGTGTGTATACCATCCATCAAGAGACAGCCGATTATGTTCAAATAGGTTAAGATATTAATTTTGCCCTCTTTTATGCCGAGACAGGGAAGGCTCAGAAAGATTAATAAGTTTAAAGCTTCCAGTCTGTGGGACTTGAATTTGCATGATCTTCTCAGCTTTGGTTATCAGGTTAATCAGAGTTCTCAACGCATAGCAGCACAAGGTCAAGGAACTAAATAAAATAATGAATAAAATATGAAAAATAAAATAATGTATAAAATTTCTTTTATTCTCTAATTTTCATTCCCAGATTTTACTCACTCAAAACAATGACTGAAAATCTTACTTTAACAGTCATTATGGGCCATAATCAAAGGCTAGTTGAAGTTGGAAGGAAATTTCATTTCTTACATTGTGTGTTCTTCTGCTTATTTTCAGACATAATGCTACAAAGAAATAAACAATGATGTCAATTTTGAATAGATCTGTCCCACTGCAATTACATTTTGTTTCCTTAGGACAAAAACCTGCTAAACGGCAAGAGATTGGGTTTGCTATCACTGACCCTTAAGTTGAAACAAAACACTGATTTAAGACAAAACACTTATCCTGAGTATGACTTAGAAAAATAAGTGAATCAGATGCTTATAGTGAAAAGATTCAGGAGTCAAAGTGAAAACAAGATAAGCAAACAGGGACTAAACATAATTTAGGAAGATCACATTTTAGGAGCATAGTAAAAAGCAAAAGAAGGAAGAGAGGAACAAAGAGAAAAAGGCGTAGAAATAAAGGAGAGAGAAAGCAAAAAAGGAAGAAGAAATAAGAAGCAGAGAACATTGAGAGGAAGAAATTAGAAGAGAAGACAGAAGTATCCAAGGAGTGAAATGTGAAATAGAGCTGAAAGCCGAAATAGAGTTTGAAGAATATTTTAAGAAACTCAGATTTGCTTTAAAAAGAAGTGGGACATAGTGTCCTCTAAAATTGAAAACCATGAAGGACAATGTAAAGAAGCTCAAGTTGCAGGGTTTCAATTCATAGTTTCAATTAAAAATTATAAGATATAGTAAAAATGTCTCATTTACTCATGATATTCCTTGGCTAAGTCTAATATTATGATTGAATGAGGTAACCCTAAGCAAACTGCTTGGAAGAGTGCCTGACACTCAGTAAGTACTCAATAATTGTTGAATATTGTTATCCTTCATGATCTATCTAGTTTAGAGGTTTTTTAGATTGGAAAGAACCAAGGCAGAATAGATTTGCGTCCAAATAAATTCTAGGCAATATTCTGCAAGTCAAATAACATTTTAAAAATCTTATCACCTGAGTTATACATTTTACCTTCTCTATTACCCTCCCCCACATCTCACAGCTAGAAGAATAAAGCAATATTTTAAAATTATATTTATCTGTTATAGAAAGCAGGTAATTTTATTTTAAAATGTATACGATGTTAAAGACTTCTGTGCTCTCCTTTAATAAACATAAACTTCTAGAGTAATTTTATTTGTCATTTTAAAACAAAAATTACCAAAGTATTTGAGTGCTCCCAAGTGGCCCCCTACATACCACTAATTAAAATTACTTCTTGAAGAAAATAATATTTTCTAGGTAGGCATTTCTTGATGGTACTCGTGTTTGAGTTATTTTTCCCATGTAGTTAAGCGAATGTCTTCAGAGTTGAGAATTATGCAGGTATTCTAGTGACTGTTATTTTCAGCAGCATCATTCCTATTTTATATTTATCAATTCGAAGACACAGGTGTGAACATTTGCTTGTTAATGATTGACAACCAGTGAGAGGGTTCTGCAGTCCCATTTCCTTGAAGAATTTGAAAACTGGAAATGGAAAGAAGAACCCAAGAGGAAATAATATTTTTTTAAATAATTTCATTTTTATTTTAAAGATGTGGGGTACAACTCAAGGCTAGGTATACAAAGGATCATTGTGTAGGTAAAGTTTGGTCCTCACTTTGGTCCCCACATCACCTGGTTTGAGACCAGGTACCCTTATTGAGGAAGTGTGCGCCACTGCTCCTTCCCCTGGTAGTTTCCTACTATTGTCAATCCTTTTCCCATAGTATAATATTGTTTTGTATTATGCAAGTAATTATAGAATAAAGATATATATGCTAGAATGTCATTATTTTCATTATTCAGTTTAAACATGTTATCGTTAATTGCCACATAATTATTATAAATATTTGTGGGTTACCATGTGATGTTTCAATATCATTTACATTGTGTAATGATCAATGCAGGGTATTCAGCATATTAATCCCTTTATGCATTTTTTATTTCTTTATGGCGAGAACATTCAAAACCCAATCTTCTTGATATCTTGAAATATACAATAACTATGACGTTCACCGTAGTCATCATACAATGCACTAGAACAGCAGAACTTTTCCTCCCTTGTAATTGCAACCTTCTGCACGTTGACCAATCTCTTCCCACCACCAACCCCCAAAACATTTTCAGTCCCCAACAAACACTATTCTACTCTCTCTGTATCTATGAAATTATACTTTTTGGATTCCACGTATAAGTGAGATTATGTAGCATTTGTCTTTCTGCGCCTGGCTGATTTCATTGAGCATAATGTCCTCCAGGTTCACCCATGTTGCTGGAAAAATAGAATTTCATTCTTTTTTGTGAATAAATAGTATTTCATTTTGTGTGTGTGTGTGGAGATATATATAGATATCACATTTCCTTTACCCACTAATCCATTGATAAAACACAGGTTGATTCCACACCTTGGTTAATTTAAATAGTGATGAAAGAAAACACAAGGAAACACTTTATGACATTGTTCTTGGAAATGATTTTTTGCTGAAACCCCAACAAGACAGGCAACTAAAGAAAAAAGCATACAAATGAAATCACATCGAACAAAAAACTTCTGCACAGCAAAACAAAAACAAAAACAAAACTATTAAGAGAGTCTAGAGATAACCTACAGAATGGGACACAATATTTGCAAACTATAAATTTGATAAGAAGTTAATATCCAGACTATAAGGAACTCGAAATCTAATAGTAGAAAACCAAATAATTTCATTTAAAAATTGGCAAAAAACATGAAAAGATATTTCTCAAAAGAAGACAAACCAATAGACAATAGATACGCAAAAAACAAAAAATGTTCAACATAACTAATCACCAGGGAAATGCAAACCAAAACCACAAGGAAAAATTTTCTCATTCTAATTAGAATAACTGCATTCAAAACAACAATAAATAAATAAATAAATAGCAAATGCTGGCATGAATGTGAAGGAAGGGGAAGACTGTTGGTTGAAACATAAATTAGTATGGCCATTATGGACAACGGCATAGAATTGCCTCAAAAAATTAAAAATATAATTACTATGTGATTCAACAATTCCACTACTGAGTATATGTCAAAGGGAAATGAAATAAGTATGTCAAAGGGATATATCTTCCCTCCCATATTTACAATACAACTGACACCAGTAAAATTTAAGCCATTTTATAATGGAGAACCCCACTGATTTGCTGTGGTTCAAAGTCCTTCGGACTTGAAGGCGTTACTTCTGACATAAGATGCGTTGAAACATGCAGCTATCCTGTCTGTCTTGCTCTAATTCCTGTGATAATCTAAAATCAAAAAGGTTATAATTTTGCACAACTCAAGAGAGTTTCTGTCACTGTTCTCTTATACTTACCTGTAAAATTCCCTGGAATTACTTCTTATTGTGTTAATACTGAGCAATACTTTTTATGTGTTTTGAATTATCAGGTGCTGTTTAAGTTGTGTCTACTCAGAAGCAAAGGAAATATGTCTCTTGACCCCTATGGAACCATGCACAGTTTTATTTTATTTTATTTCTTTTTTTTAATTATAAAGGTGTGGGATACAATTTAGGGTTAGGTATACAAATGTTGATTATGCAGGCACCCTTCTTGATGAGGTGTGTCCCTCCCTCCCCTAGCAGTTTCCCTCAATTGCCAATCCCTTTCTTATAGTATTATAATTGTTCAAGGTTCACTTATGAGTGAGAACACATGGTACTCTGTTCTTTGTTTCTGTGATAGATCACTGACTATGATCGACTCTAAATGCATCCAAGTTGCTGCGAAGTCCATATGTTTGTCCTCCTTTATGGCTGCATAATATTCCATTGTGTGTATGTACCACATTTTTTTTATCCTGTCCAGTTCCGATGGGCAGCATGGTTGGTTCCATGTTTTTGCTATTGTGAATAGAGCTGCAGTAAACATACTTGTGCAGGTATCTTTTTTGTAGGATGATTTGAGTTTCCTCTGGGTATTTTCCCAATAGAGGAATTGCTGGGTCATGTGGAATGTAAATTTCTAGTTCTTTCAGAAATTGCCACACTGTCTTCCAAAGAGGTTTCACTAGTTTGCATTCCCACCAGCAGTGTGGAAACATTCCTTTTCTCCCTATCCTCACCAGCATCTGCCATTGTTTTAAATGTTATGCTGTCGATATCCAATTCTCAAAGCAATCTTGAAAGGTGAGAATTTCAACCCATTTAACGAATGAGGAAAATGAGTTTGAGAGTTAGTAAGCTACCCAATATCACTAAACAGGTGCTAGAATAAGAAGCCATTCTACGGTCTTGTTGATTTCAGAGCTCTTATGTTTTTTAACAATAATTACAATGTTTATCATCAGCAGAAGAGACAATATATTAACACAGTCTTATTATTTAGGATTCATTCTTCTTAGTCTTTTAAACACTGCAGTTAGCTTTAAGCCCCTTTTTCTTGGTTGCATCGCCATAATCACATTCTCTCAGTTTAACATTGGGGAGGTTTTTGTAGTGTCTACAATCTATTTGGAAATACATGTATGACTTACAACTTATTGAAGCTTTGTGTGTGTGATTTAGGTTAAAGGATAATTCAGATCAGCTAATATACTATTAAAAAGGCGCAATCCACAGGAAGTCTGTCATCGGTTTATCAATTAAAAGCCAATGTTTTGCTAATCAGTATAATGAATGCTCAAAAAGTGTTTTTTTTTTTTTTGAGTTAGAGTCTCACTCTGCCGCCCAGACTGGAGTGCAGTGGCCGCTCCCGGTCACTGCAGCCTCGACCTGCTGGGCTCCGGCGATCCTTCCGCCTCAGCCTTCCAGTAGCTGGAACTACAAGCGTGCGCTATCACGCCCGGCTACTTTTTTTTTTTGATTTATTGTAGAGATGAGGTCTTGCTTGCCCAGGCGGGTCTCGAACCCATAGGCTCAGGCAATCCACTCACCTCAGCCTCCCAAAGGCGCGGGATTACAGACTGAGCCACCGAGCCCGGCTTCAAAAAGCGTTTTTAATCAGTAAAATGATAGTTTGTTGGTGCGATGAGGGTGAGACGTGAAATACCTCTGTTAAAGATAAAGGTATTCAGGCTATTTTAGATTGCCTGGAAATATTTTGGAGACATGCCTAGCTTTGTACAAACATAGTAAAATAATTTAGTGAAACCTCCAGACTTTACTCGTGGGGTTGGGTCACAAGCCCTAATGTCCACCTGCGGAAGGTTCTTGAATGCTTAACGCCAACTATAAGTCACAAAGCATTCTCTGGGAAAATGTGTTTTGTTTGGCACAAACGTGGAGCACCTGAGAGGACAAAGAGTGGGGATTTTTTCCAGAAGCTTCCTGGATAAAAGCAAATATTCCAGCAAAATATAAACCATTTTACAATACAGAATATTTAAATATCTGCGTAAATATTTGTTTTATAAATGTCTGTGGAAGGCAGAAAATGTGTTCTTCAGGCTTGCACCTTTAACCTGGGGATATGGACAGCATAGGTAAACCTCATTCGTCTCAAATATTTTGGTGGCTACCAGTTATCTCTCAAAAAGAGCTTCAGAGTGGTTCAGGCTCAAATTACCTTCAAGTAGTTTGCAACAGTTTATGCAGTGACCCATGTGATACTTTGAATATAATCAGAAGCATGAACCAACACTAAAAACTCCTTGGCCTTGGAAAGAAATTCTTTTTTTGTTCCTTCTTACAATGCAAAGCACTACAAAGTTTACAATTTAACTCTCCACTTTTTATTTTCTTTCTTTTTTTAAAACACTTTCTTCTTAACGGCACTCTTATTGGCATAATTCCCTATGATACAGAGACACTTATACCTCATAAAGCAATTCACTCGCTAAAGGATTCCTTATCATCCCGACTTCCTTACAGCAAGGCTGGAGTTTTCTAATTATGACAACACGGAGAGGGAAAACATCTGTGCTGCCGGTGTTGAACAGCAGCATCTCTCAGGAAGTGAAAAGAGCTTTCAGGTACTTCAGATACTTGAGGGATTAAGTGGAAGTTTGCTACTGATGTCTCCTTGTAGTCCTTTGGGAGACCTGGGTGTGCAAAACAAGTAGGAAATTAAGGGAAAGAAGAAAGAAGATACTTATTGTATAATTAATTTTGATAGCCGTGTACAGCACCCCAAGTGAGGTTCAATAAATGTTATTAAAGATACCAAAAAATCATTCTGTTATATTCTATAGGTCCATCTATTGATTCATAGGATGTCACAAAATGTATTAGAATTAAATCATACCCAGTGAACCAAACACAACCACTTTTGACTGTGGTCATGTAAAACTCAACTGACAACATCCTCAAACCATGAATGCTACCATTGTCCCCTGTGGTACTTAGGAAACATTTTCAGCTTATTGGTGTCACATACATAACCCTTAATGATTAGACTTACTCCAAACCCAATGTATTCACTACTCTGGATCCGTGAACACTTCCCTTTGTCTAGCTGGAGCCCTGGTTCCCTAACCTCTCCCTGTACTGATCTCTTAATCATGGAGTTCAATTGCATAGACCCTCGTGCACGGTGCCAAAGGACAAAGAGAGACAGTCACTAGCCTACTGGCTGTGTTGTTGGGCTATTTCTTGAGCAACCACACTTTTCTCATAAGTAAGTTGTTATTCATCCTTCTTAGTCTTTTATATACTGCAGTTAACTTTAAGTCCCCTTTTCTTAGCTGCATCACTGTAATCACATTCTCTCAGTTTAAAATTGGGGAGGTTTTTGTGTGGTCTACAATTTATTTGGAAATATATGCATGGTTTACGACTTATTGAAATTTTGTGTGTGTGTGACTTAAGTTAAAGGATAATTCAGATCAGCTAATATGCTATAAAAAAGGCGCGATCCTCAGAAAGTCTGTCATCTCATCTGAATGAGCAAATGAATGATAATACCATCAAAGTTCTCCTTAAGAAAACTTGGCATTTATAATTGTAAGAAACATCTTAATCTTCAGCATTTTTGCTTCTGCTATAGGACTATATTGGTCCTTTTTACAATGACTTAGATTTGAGCTCCGACTTACAGGTGAGAGATAAATGATTATCGTTGTGACAGAGTTTCCAGTACCTTTAAAAAATATTTTACCTTATACCGTATTTGTACTCACTAAAATATACCCACTCCTACCCACCAAATCTTACAGCTCTGTGTTTTATTCTTAGTTCCTCGACATTTCCCTATACCAAAATACATTCTGTTGCAAGTCTGGAAATTTCTCAGTAAAATTCAGATTATTTATAAGAAATACTAAATAAAACTGCTCATATTGTTTCACCTAAAAATTCCAGTTTTTACATTTGTCGATTTTCTCTGAGCAAGCTGTAGAACAATGTTACAAATTTTAAAGAATGGCAGAAAAAAATCACATGATATGGCCATAAAAAATGTAAAGTCTTCTTCCATTGTAAAATGTGATCATTATAATTATGACTATATTTAGCCTTTACATATTTTTAACCCAGTCATATGCATAAGTAAAACTGTCCCAGTTCATTAAAGGCACCATATTTTCAAGACTATAAAAGTAAATATATACATTATGGTCATTGGAACCTACCTGTACACAGTCACATTTATTCTTGACTATTATGTGGCTTTCCTACCAACTTTCAAGACAGTTCAGTGCTCATTCTCTTTGTCAGTCTCATGTGACATGGTGCAGGTCCATTCGGAATTCTTTCGAGGACGAGTCATAATGACCAAATAAAGTGAGGTCATAGAAGAAAGAATTCTGTGCTGGGGATCTTAAGGCCTGGGTTTGTGTTCTGAGCCTTCCATTTTCTGTATGTGTGACCAATAGCAATCGCCTTACTTACTGAGCCTCGATTTTCTTATCTGTAAGTCGTAAATAATAATGTTAAGCTCATTTTTAGACAGAAACAAAAGATTGTGTATGTCAAGATGTTTTGGAATGTATAAGATATAAATATATTATTGTGTGCTTTATTTTCCAGTCTCAGTATGTATTTGAAAATTTAGAATACACCAAATGTCATCTAAGTCAAATATTACATCAGATTCATTTTAAGCAAATAGTAGTAATTTATAAGTGCTACCTTTGGCTCAACATTGAGCTAAATATTTTGCATCTATGATCTTATTCAAGACTGTTTAAGAACCTTTAGAAATCATTATGATTTCATTTGCATCAATGAAACACAGCAAACTTAAGTAATTCACCCAACTGTTGAACTTGACATATAAAACGAATTGAAACACTTAAAAATCTGTAGTCAAAGGTGTTGAAGCTTTTTGACAGACTGGGTAAAAAGAGGTGACTCTTTTAAGTGCAGCAATTAACTATTTTCAGAAATAATAACGTTACTTGTTTCAGTACTCTAGAAAAACAAAATGGAAATAAAACTCAATTAAATTATTTAACGTAAACCATACAAAAAAATTAACAAACAAAAAGAGAATTCCAGTTTCTGGGATTTAATGTGCAAATGTAGATATCATAGAGTCCCTAGTCTCAAGGGTTTCAAGGTCTTTACAGGTTACCTGTCCAGTGCTTCATGCTTTTAGCTCACAGTTCCATTCCCTTGGAAAATCTCCAGAAACAGGCTTCTGCATCACTCATTTCCAGCTGCTGTGTTTCTCTGTGTTTCTTCACCATACATGATGAATGATAGTCACAAGAATAGTAAACGCAAATAGACTCAAGAGCTGGATTAGAAAGGGAAAGTAATGTTATGTGACATTCTTGCCATAATTATTAAAATACATGTCTTATTCTTAATTAAGTGACAGTGATGCCATTATACAAGAACTTGATATTTTTCTTCATTTTAAAAGGAAACACTTCCAAATTTTAGTATTTCAAACTACAGTTGTAGTGAAATTTCTGGCACAACAACCTGTTGTCATGCTGATGTTAATCTGTGGTCAGGCAACCCCCTTGGGTTCCCTTTCACTGTGGGAGCTTTTCTGTTCTCTCAATAAATCCTGCTTTCAAAAAATAAAAGAAATTTTGTTCAACCCTATTTTCTGCAGGTTGTCAGGTAATATCAGTTTACTTTTGGTTCCAAGTGACATAAAACTTAACTCAGACACATGTAAATCTAAATTGCAAGTTTACTTCCTCATGTAGTTACGAAGTTCAGAGATATGGCTTATTTCAGGCACAATTTGATCAATAGGTGCACACTGACGTCAGTGCCCCAGCTTCCTTTTTACGTAAATTTTCCCCTGCCCTCTTCATCCCCATATTTGCCTCTTCTTCCCACTCTGTAGTGAGAATATTTCCAACAGTCTCAGACTCCCTACTGTCATACACAGTAATCAAAGAGAAAAGCACATTTGCTCCAAAACTCCAGAAAAAAAATCCTGAGATTCACTCTGGAAAAGAACATTTAGGTCATGTGCTAAACACATGAACAACTCATGATGCAACAGAATGGAATGCGTTGTTTGGTTTAATCTTGATTATGTGTTTTATGCCTGGAGGAGGAATTAGTTGATTTCCAGGGAACCATATAGCCTCTCTCCAAAAATTAGAAGGCAATGCCGAAAGGAAAAGAAAGGTAATGCTGTGAATATATATTGCAAAGTCCACCCTCAAGAATGCACTCTTTTGGAAAGATGTCCTCTCTCTTTTAAACAGCCTGATAGAAAGTTCTTCACTTTCTTAAACCTAATTGCTCGCTCATAGCATCCAATCTTTAGTTCATATTTTCCTTCTGCAACCCCACAGAACTGGTCGTATTTTTGCTATATACTCTGCATGGTCGATGTCTCAGTCCTTTTAAGCTGCTATCACAAAATACCGTAAAATTGGTAGTTTACAAACAATAGGGTTTTTTTGTGTTTTTTTTTTTCTCAGTTCTGGTAGCTGGAAGACCAAGATCAAGGCGTTAGTAAATTTCCTGTCTGTAAGGATGCCATTCCTCATAGTTTATGCCTTCTTGCTGTGTCTTTACATGTAGGAAAGGGTAGTTGGCTTTCTTGGTTTTTTTATAAGACATTAATCCTTATTTTATTTTATTATTATTATTTTTTATTTCAAAGATGTGGGGTACAATTCAGGCTTAGTTATCCAAACATTGGTTATGCAGGGACCCTTGTTGATGAGGTGGGCCCCTCCCTCCCCTGGCAGTTTCCCTCAACTACCAATCCCACCCCCGCTCCCCTGACAGTTTCCCACTACTGCCAATCCCTTTCTTGTAGCTTTACGATAATCATTCAAGGTCTGCTTATGAGTGAGAATATATGGTACTCTGTTCTTTGTTTTTGTGATAGATCACTGAGTATGATTGACTCTAAATTCCCAGGGACGAGGGTTCTGTTGTCATAATCAAAAAAAAGTTAGAATTTGAACACATGAATTTTTGCGGGGAACAAATATTTAGACCATAGAAGCTGATATTTACTAATATAATGAAAGGACAGACCGAGAGTGGGAAGCCATTCTTCGTCATATTCTTAAACCCTGACACAATGATGAGAAAGTAGAAGCTATGCTTTTGGAGAAATGCACACTTTAAGTCAAAATTAACTTTGCTGACTTTGTCTTTTTAGGAACAGACTTCCTGGTGCCAGGTATCTCATAGTGTCATTCAAGCTTGCCTAGAGTAAAGAGAATTTACAAGGCCTAAGATATCATACATTGGTCAAGGACTGTAAAAGTCATGAAACTTGTAATTACAAAAGTTATAGCCCGCCCAGAGGGGGAGCGCGTGGGGACTTAATCTTCCAGTAGAATGGGTCCTATCTCAGGGAAGTCAAGGACCACGGAAACTACCTCGTGGGAATGCCTAAAAGATAAGGAGGAAGTGCACACTCCATTAGCTCCAAGGAATGTCATTGGGGAAGATACAGAATTAGAATTCTTATCACACTTTTCTCTAGGGGTTATGGTAATGTGGGTGAACATTAATGGGTCTCTGTCTCACAGGATCTCCAAGACATCCACAGGAGGTCGACAAGGAAGTCACAGCAGTCACGTGCAAAATCTCCAAGAAAAGGATTTAAGCCAGGAATCTGGGGGGCTACGAGCCCACACTCCCCTAGAGTGTAGGCCCACTCCCAGTCAGTGGGGGGTGAACTTTTCTTAAATAAATCTTTTCTTCTCTCACATCTGTGTGTCACAATTCTTTGCATCTACTCAGATCTCTGGGTTCCCAGCTCGCACCTCTGGCTTGCCAGCCCCGGCGGTGCTGCGCGCCTCCCTGGGCCTCTCCACCCTCACCTGGTCTGCCCATACCCTAACATGGAATATGTTACTTTCATTCATTGTCTGTGCATAAACCTCTTTTAAATAGTAAAACTTTGGCATCAGGTTTATTTGGTGCATTTAAATATGGATTCTTCATGAAAACTAACAAAGGTTATATTTATACTCAATTTATCTGCTGACCTCCAAGGAAAACTAGTTATTTATTTATTTATTTTTTGCATAGAGAAAGGATATTTCCCAAATACATGTTAATCAAAATGCATTCGTTTTTCTCCAGTTTACAGGATAGATTATCATGAATGTGCCTAGCCTCTTTATTTCCAAGTTGGAAAAAGTAGACTTTAACTTCTTTAATTCCAGGTTAATAGAGGCCCACTGGAGTAACTGATGTCCTTAGACCTTGAGTACAATTATTTGAGCCCTTAATTCTTCACAACAGGAAGTCAGATAGAGTGTTGTCAGTTCTCCTTTCAGTTTATTGAAAGCCCTTCCCACTCTGCAGGAGCTTAGAGATAATTAGATTCTTGTCTCCTAGGACCACAAGATGGCATTCCTTTTGGGCTAATCTTTTAAGATTTATTTATCACAGTTCAATCATTCTCTTAAAAGTGATGTGCCTTTCCCACATCAGCTTCCATCTCATTTTTCATGGAAAGGAACTATATTTTTCGGTGGTAGGAGGGGAAGTTAAAGAAACCAAGAAGCAACTCACACCAAGAATCTTTAGAATGTTGTCCTGAATTACACTGGATTTTAACCATAGAAGAGTATTTAGAATTACACTAGCAATCTTTCTTCAGCCCGAACTTGACAAATGAGTTGATAGATGTGTCACAAAGCATTTCTTTCCTAGTTAACAGATGGTATGTGTTCCAATTAGATGTTAGAACATTTTGAATTGTGATAGGTCTACTGGAAGGGAAATTGGTGGCACCTCAACCGTGAAAATGTAGCTATTTTAAATCTTTTAAAAAATAAAATGCTATTTTTCATTCCTACTATGCATATAACCAGTGATCAAAAATAGCCTTGTACACACACACAAACACACACACACACTCCCATACACATACACACACATTTATACACAAACATACCACATGCTTTCAATTATATTGCCAACTCATAATGGGAAAGATTAATATACTTAATTATAACAGTCATGGAATTTACAGAACAACATTGAACAATGAAATCTCTTCATAACTTACCATAAGAGGAAGAAACACTACCAACATAAGTCCTTTATGTTTAAACTTTCCTCACTGGGATTATAAATAGACATGTAATATACATTTTGACCTTTAAAAACAGTTGGTTCTGGCTGAGAGTGGTGGCTCACACTTGTAATCCCAGCAGTTCAGGAAGCCAAAGCAGGAGAATCTCTTGAGCCTAGGCTCAAGACCAGCTCAGGCAACTTGAAATTTTGTCTCTGTAAAAAAAAATAAAATATTTAACTGGGCATGGTGTTGCATGCCTGCAGTCTCAGTTACCTGACAGGCTGCAGAAGGATCAATTAATCCCAGGGCGTTCAGGCTGTGGTTTGCTGGGGTCACAACATCTTGAGGTGACAGAGTAAGACTCTGTCAAAAAAAAGAAAGAAAGAACAATGGTTGGTTCAGCCCATAATATACTGATAACTGCATAAAATTGGCAGTTTATTGTTACTAGGTTAGATTATGATGAAAAGAACCTTATATATCCTTTTCAGTATCTATTTTAAAATATCAGTTTTTAAAAGAATAGGTAAGATTACCTGACTACCTTTTTTTAGCAATTAATAATTAACTTAAATATTAAAATTGTAGAGTTCTAGGAATGGAATCTATTATTTTCTCCTGATACAAATAGTCAACTATACAGCAAAATAATGAAATTAATGTGCCAGTGGAAACAGCAACTTTACATTTGTGAATGCTTAAGACTCAAAATATACAATTTAGACATTTGTAACCCCAAATTAAAGTTTTGTCTAACAACATGAATTTTTTGAATGTTTACAAGAAACCGGGTTTTCAGAATTACGAAATTAAAGGTACACTGCTGAGATATTTAGCTAACCAATGAATTAGTGTTATGAGTTGACTTATGTTCTTCAAAAAGACACACTGCCTGGGCAACAAGGCGAGACCTCATCTGTACAATAAATAAACTAAATAAATGAAAATAAAAATTAGCTCGGCATGGTGGCAGGTGCCTATTGTTCCAGCTACCTGGAAGGCTGAGGCAGAAGGATTGCCAGGTTGAGGCTGTGGTAGCTGTGAGTGTGCCCCACTTCTATCCAGCCTGGGTGACAGAGTGAGACTTCAACTAAAAAAAAAAAAAGATATGCTGAAATGTTGCAGATGTGGTTTAATTAGTTAAGATGGAGTTACACTGAAGCAGAATGTTCCTTAATCCAATATAACTTGTTTCCTTATAAGAAGACAATGCAAAGACGGGTGCAGGGAGAGAATGTGATGACAGAGAAAGAGACTGGGGTTATGGTGGCAAGCTGAGGGACCATAAAGATTGTGGCCAGATGAGAGGTAAGAGGAAGGCATGAAACAGATTCTTTCTTAGAACCTTTGAGAAAGGATGGCCCTGTCAATACCGTAGTTGTGGACTTTTATCTTCATAACTGTGAGGTAACACTTTTTTGTGTTTTTAAGCCACAAAGTTTGTCACACTTTGTTATGGCTTCCCTAGGAAAACAGTGCAGGTTTTAAAACTAGAGAAATTTATTGTTTTATGGTTCTTGAGTTTAGAAGTCCAAAATCAAGGTCTTGATGGAGTTCATGCTTCCTCTGAAGCATCTGGGGAAGGATCCAGCTTCTTGCAGCCCCAGACATTTCTTGGGTTTTGGCATCACATTCCAATACTGCTTCCATCTTCACCTATTTGTCTTTCCCTTGTGTCTCTGTGCCTTTACACGGTGTTCTTCCTGTATTTTTCTTTTTTCTTCTTCTCAGAACACCAGTCATATTAGATTAAGGCTCCTTAATCTAGTACAATCTCATCTTAACTTGATTCCATCTGCAAAGACTCAAGTTTCATAAAAATTCATGTTCACAGGTTCAGAGGGTAGGACTTCAACAAATATTTTTGTGATTTGCAAGTCAACTCATAATGCTAAGCAAAGATGTTAAGGTTAAATGGAATTTAAATGCACTAGGTTTTAATTATCCATCAAATCCCAGCGTTTACTTTCTAATACCCTCTTTACTTGAAAGCATAGTCTAGAACCTAGATCATGCTTCATATTAGACAAAATTAATTGCTAGAGATGCACTGGTTTATTTCCCATTAGAAAGAAAAAAGACATGGCCAATTAAACTCTGACCCAGTACTCTCCAATAATTTAATTGGTATACTTATTAAAGACTTAATTGGATGTACTTTTAAAATATATAGCACCTTGTGTGAACATCAAAAGAAAATAAAAGCAAAATACTTTGGTTAAATAATTTAAAAACTTCTACAACTCCTAGCACCTTATTCTTTTGAATCAACTCAAGATTCAAACACTTATCTTTCCCACAGAAGATCATTCTTTGCGTTATCAATAGTATGGGCAAGATAGCATGGCTAGCCTACTTCAGGCATGTTACTAAAAATTGATGATCATTTTTTTCTCCTCGTTCCAGTCATTTAACTTCTGGGGGTAACACCTGAAATTAAATCATTTTTCGATCCAGTGACAACAATTATTAAGTTTAATGCTGAGACTGATGATCAGAAATGTATGGAAAGTAAGAATTTCAACAGTCATTATAAGACATCCTTGCATGAAGGAGACAGTCCAATTTCAGTGATATCATAATGTAAAAAGAAAAGTGTTCCTAAGAAATAAATAAATTAGGTCTCTGAACATTTTTAGTGACCAAAAAAAAAAAAAATTCCACTCCTTAAAAAAGTAACCTATTCTTTAGATAATGTTCCACTTAGAAAGAATTACCAACTCTGACCGGGTAGTTTCACATTGGTTTTTCTAATTTTGTCGCTTGATATCTCAGCAAAACAACTTCATAAATCTTCTAGGACAGAAATTCTCTAAATATGTTAAACAATTATTCAGTTTCTATTCTCCACATCCAAGAATCTTCTCTCCACTGAAGCACATTCATGTCTTCAAAAACGTCACTACGTCACAGAACAAGCACAGACTAGATAATCATTTATGACAGGTACCATTTTAGATACAAGAGATGCAAGTCGACAGAAGAGTGTCTCTGTGTGCACATCTTATGTGCACCTTTGGGTCTCTTCAGAAGAACGGAAGTGGCTGGTTACAGCGATGATAGGATTAAAAGGGGTGAAATGTACAGAAGGAGAGAGGTGTAAGTTTAAACTTCTTGAGACAGAAATGTGTTCAGTGTGCTTGAAAACTAAATAGAAGACATTGAGACACATGCTCAATGGGGTATTAGGATTTAATTCTAAGACCAGTGGAATACCAGCCACTGTAGACGGCGTTAAGTATGTGACATAGGATTAAATCACCTACCTGTCCTGACTTTATCTTGCAAAAGCTCTCCAATTGTCAATGATTTTTTAAAACACGTGACCCCCAATTCTGAGTGCAGTATTGTCAGCCTTTTTTCTGGGCATAGCAATGCAGAATGTTATTCTCACCATCTTACATCTACAATGCTAGAACTGTGGGATAAATCCTTTCCTGTTTAATTTCTTCTGGTTTGCATACCAGACACTTGAGATAATTTTGGATTCTGATTATTTTATGCCTCAAAATTTGAACAGTCAATTTCTTCCATCAGCTTCTCGCTACCTGCTGATATCTTTCACTGACATTTAAAATCACTGCCTGAGCCAGCGGGTTCGAGACCCGCCTGGGCAACTTGGCAAGACCTCGTCTCTACAACAAATCAAAAATTAGCCGGCGTGGTAGCGCACGCCTGTAGTTCCAGTTACTTGGAAGGCGGAAGGATCGCCGGAGCCCAGGAGGTCGAGGCTGCGGTGGCTGGAAGCGGCCTCTGCACTCCAGTCTGGGCGACAGAGTGAGACTACAACTCAAAAAAAAAATAAAATAAAATAAATAAAATAAAATCACTGATTTGAAACAAATATCAGAGTTGAGCGAGACTTTTTTTTCTCTTTTAATTTTTATTTTGAAATTGTGGGGTACAATTCAGGGTTAGGCATACAAATGTTTATTGTGCAGGTACCCTTATTGATGAGGTGTGCCCTCCCCTTCCCAGGCGGATATTGACAACTGTCAATCCCAGCTACCCACCTCCCACCCCCCTCCGCGCAGTTTCCAGTTATTTTCAATCTCTTTCCTACAGTAATACGGTAGTTGTTCAAGGTCCACTTATGAGTGAGAACATGTGTTACTCAGCTCTTTGTTTCTGTGAAAGATCACTCAGTATTAGAAACTCTAATTCCACCCACGTTTCTGTGAAGTTCATGATTTTGTTCTTCTTTATGGCTGCGTAATATTTTATTGTATATATGTACCACATTTTTAAAGAACAAGGTCTAGCAATGTCACTTAAAATTTCCTGTTTGCTAACATTTGTCAATAATTTAATACTTTTTTGGCAAGACCATTCCAAAAGTTGTAAGCTCATCAATTTACACTAAAATGAAGCCATTTCCCTCCATCACTTTTTCAAAGATTTCACAAGGAAATTTCACAGAACTTACTGCATTTAATGTTAATAATTGTTTTTTCTCTTACCCACTAAAATGTAAGTTTAATAAACATTTTTAAAGATATATAATATAATTCACTCTGAAGAAAAATGTACTATCTCAGGGAACACCTTCAAGAGAAGTTTTCAGAAAATTAAGAGTTATTCAGTGCGGAGTCTTGCTCCCACTGAGTCCAGGGTACCCCAAAGGTGGAGGCGGCATAGGCGTTTGAGGGGAAGAAAAAAGGGGAGAGAGAGAGAGATGGATTTGGACACCTGTTAAAAGGGTGTAAGTGCCATTTTATTGCAGGTAGTTGTGAGCTTATATTTCTCTCTACAAGGGAAATAATCCCCTGCAAGTTGCTGCCACTGAGCAAGTTAAAATCATCATTACAAAACAAGTCACTTACAACAAATTACATGGTTTCTTTTTGTGATGTTAAAACGATGCTTAAGTTTAAGTATTCTCTTCTGTGCTTGACCAATGTTCTAAGGGCGGAGACTATTTACAGCCAAAACAACATAATCCCAACATGATGACATTACCCTGTAAAAAAAGAGTCCCCGCAACCTGCCAATATTAAATCTCAAAATTATAAAACTATAAAGCTTCCCATTAATCTACTTTAAAACATAACTCATATCCCAAATTAACTAATACATATTATGATCTTTCTAATAAATTTAACTCTTTACAAACTTAACTTCCGTATTAAAATTATCCAGGGAAACAGGTTATCTCCATAACAAAGTCTCTGGGGGCCAGAACAACAGTTGCTGGCCCAGGGCTTTGGAGCAGTCTTTGTGTGGAAGAATGTGCACCTGAGGACCCTTCCCAAAGCACCTGGCAGATGT
>CAUYQG010207489.1:0-17655 GCA_963574415.1 Tarsius wallacei
CATAAGAAAGAACGAAATCATGAATTTCGCAGCAACCTGGATGGAACTAGAGTCCATAATACTGAGTGACCTCTCACAGAAACAAAAAACTAAGTATCACATGTTCTCACTCATATAGTAGACCTTGATCATCCAAAGTACTACCACAAGAAAATGACTGATAATGGTGGGAAACTATGGGGGGGGGCGATGGGATTAATGGTGATAAATATCTGTCTGGGGATGGGAAGACACCTCTTACCATCAAGAGTGCCTGAACAAAGCATTTTTGTATGCCTAACCCCTAACTGTACCCCATAATACCATAATAAAAAAAAGGGAAAGAAAAAATAAATAAATAAATAAATTCACATTTTTCATTTTATACAGGATGTTCTTCTGTGAATGGCAAATGAACGATATGAGAGAATAGATAGCTTACATACTACCAAATCTTGAATCCTGTGGAATAATTTTTTAGAAAATGTGACAATTACTTAAAAAAATTACCTCAACACTAGTGTTTGTATTTCATTAGTGATTATTTTCTTAATGATTAATTATTTGATTTACTTCTGAAATATACTTAAAACTAATGATATCCTATTTAATCCCAAGCCTAGAGGGTGGTCCCTGGTTTTGTTACTGGTTGAAAGGAAACTGGATTTCAGATTAAGACATAGTCCATTCCTATGTATACATCTATGGGGGATGCTGAAACCATGTTTGTTTACTTTTCCTTTACTCCTAAATACTTTACAACTTGTGGCTATAGTGCATCTATATTAAATGCTAGGAACATTGTGAAATTTACATTCAGGATTCAAAAAAACTGTATCTTAATTACTATGCAAGTTAGACATAACCCTTTTCATGGAAATTCTGCCCATCATTGTGATTTCAGTGCAGGTAGAAAATAATCTGCTCCCAACAATTAAGACAGTAGATAATCATCTCCAGTCAGCTCCAGATTCTTTTCTACCATCAAATTCTTCATTTATTGCAAGAGTTTAAAGCATATCAGTGACTCATTCAGCTTAAGCCAAAGACAGTTTCATCAATTAATTTCAATTTAACGTCAAGTATAATGCCCCTTACATATGCATTAGTATACCGTGTTTCATTTACAAAACACTATAAACATATGCTACTACTTTTTTTCTCTTGAAGAAGCAGAAAAATCAGTTTCTAAATTTGCATTCCTTATTTGGAGGTAGTTTGGAAAAACTAAAATATTGAACAAGTAGTATTAAAAACAGAAACAAAAGACATGTCCAATCTACTTATGGTGATATAAACTAAATTTAGAGGAAGTCCATTAAATAACCAAATCTGGTCACTTTTTAAAGATGTGTAGAAAGATGAAGGAAATAAATGCAAAAATGTTACTCTTTTAAAAGGTGTCATTTTTATCTTATATATGCATATGTATTTTAAAAGGAGTCAAGGTTGCTCACCAACTAAAAATGTTTCCTTGATCTCAGTCAGGAGACCAGCAGTCTGTTTGAATACAATAGTAACCTTAGACATGAGCTATCTTAGATGACTTGCTGAATAACTGAGGTGCATGAGTCTTCAAGAGCATTTCTAATGAGGAAAAAATGTTCTAGATACCTGCACTAAGTCTCTGTCGGTGGCCACACAATTCCCACAATTCCTCGTTGTCCTTTGTCACTTGTTCTTATCTATGTAATCCCATATTTACTGGTTAAAGCCTAGCACTGAGGAGACCAAGGTTGGAGTTTAATCCTCAAATGGTCCAGTTATCTTTTCTCTGTTTCAGGGATACAAAAGAAATCCTAACCCCAATCAACTGCTGCTGAAATGTGTACTACAGATCACGAAGGAACTGGCAAGGCCATCTGCATTTCTAAACAACTCAAGCGACATGTCTTGATGGCGGTGGGTCAGTGGGGTCATCTTCTTTTCACCTCTAAACTTTCCATGCCCCCAAATAAGTAAGTTCCCTAAAAGCCAGGCAACTGAGAAGGTTAAGACAAAGGAGCCAACAGCTGATTTACTTATCCAAGTGTGTGTTTGTTGGGGGCTGGGGTAGGGGGAATGCATTTAAATAAGTATATGAAGCTCATTACTATTCAAGTTTCATTTAATAGAAATACTCAAAGAGAAGGTATGCACATTGATGGGAACAATTCAGTGCTGAATACTCTAAAAAAGCAGTGACTTCCCCAAAGTTTCCTTTTCAGTAGATGTTTATCATATTTTTATGTTTCTGCTCCTAAAGGCACAAACTGACTTTGACAAAATGCAATTCTAAATGCCATTTTAGAGTAAGAACCTTGCTGCTTTTAGAGCTAGTTTTAGAATTATTAAAAAGTAAATATTGGCATATACAAATTATTAAATATTGTAGGCATCCGATATGCTTTGAGCTTATCCAGCACAAGTGTTTAAGGTTTACACAGTAAGAACAATAACAATATTGTTTTCCCCTTTTAGCTAGGAATTGACAAGCTGTAGGTACTCATTATGAGTAATGTTATTAGTTAGAATTTACTACTAGGCTGCAAGAGTTCACGATAAATCATTTTGAGAGAACTCAGCTGTTTTTATTACACTACCTTTAAAAATAAATCATCGAGAAAATTTATCGTAGAAATATGATGGTGCCAAATATCTGGCCAGGTTAAGTGAGAAAGCACTAATTCTTAATTCAAATAATATAACACTCACAAGCATATTTCAGACATTTAGTGGTAATTAAAAAGGAAGGATATTAGTATGTACATTGTGAATGAGTGGTATCACAGAACAAGGCTCCTAGAAAGATTTTTTTCTACACATTTTGTATTAGCTACTAATCACCACTAAACTATACAATATATATCCTCTCTCAAATACCTAGCCTGGTGCATAGTCAAGTACGGTCAGTTTCATTAATTCAAAGGTGACTTTCTAAATCCAATTCCAATTCAGAAACTCCCTTTTATGTTTTTGTTATACTTAATGAGGATTTTAAACTCCACCTTTTAATTTTTAGGTTAATTGTAACCCAGGGGACACTAGTTACCTTTTGACACTTCCCCAAATTACTTGTTAACTGGAAGACAGACACTCAAACTGAAGTCAAGAGGGTCAGGAGAAAAAGCAGTAGCTTCAGGATAAGAAGGGTAGGAAAGGTTTCTAGCAAAGCCACTTAGCAAAACCATTTAGCTAGAGGGCATTGTGCCAATTTTAAAGGCATAGAAAGTTCCTGACAATTTCTGCAATTTTTCCCAGAAGCAAAATACACTTTCTGCAATCAAGACTTTTTTTTTTCTTGAGTAGACTCAACTCCTTAGTAAAACAATGCAGGTGATTCCAGAAACAGGGCAAGTTAAAACCTGTAATGTTCTTCCTCTGCCTTTAGGAGTCTATTTAAATGATTTTTCTAACAACAGATGTTTCTGGACCAATTTTTAAAGAGACAGGCTCTCATAAGGCTGCTCAGGTTTGAGTGCAGTGGCTATTCATAGGTGCAATCATAGTGCACTTTAGCTCGAACTGCGAGGCTCAAGCCATTCTTCCACCTCAGCCTCCTGAGTAACTAATACTACAGGAATGCACCATCGCACCCAACTTTCAAGAGAATCCCACTGTTTCATAATTCCTTGGTTCTATCTACATTGAGTAACACAATCTGAACAAAGAATACAATGATGCAAATGAATATAGGTAGCAGTATCAGTCTACCACCATAGAGACAGATTAGTGGTTGCAGAAGGCTGGGCAGATGAGAAAGTAGGTGATATTTAAAGGGTACGTGGTGGGGGTTGTTTTTAAGATGATTAAAATCTTCTAAAATTAACAGTGGTAATGGTTGCAGGTATCTATGTATATACTAAAAACCACTGAATAGGTGGTTCATTTATATGGGTGAATTGTATGATATGTTAATTTTGTCTTAATAAAGTTGTCATAAAAAAACATAGACAGGAAGTATATATAGAAGTAGAAAGTTCAGAACGGTTACCTAAATTCTAGTTCTTGGACTTTTAGCCTCTGGACCTGGATAAATTACTAAGTAACTTGGGTAACATTACTAAGCTTCAATTCTCACATCTGTAATATGGGGAAAATAATAGTAATACCTATGTATATACAGTTGCTGTGAACATTAAATATGAGCATGCATTCAAAAGTCTTCAGTCCAGTACCTGACATACAATAAGTGTTCAATGTTGGCTATTTTTCCTGTTTTTTTAAAGCTTTTTTGAGATATAATTTACACATTATAAAATTTTACCCTTTTAAAATGTATGATTCAGTGGTTTTTAGTATATTCACGGAACTGTGCAGTCATCATTCATTAATTCCAGAACATTCCCATTACCACAAAAATAAGCCCTGTACTCATTAGCATTCACTCCACATTCCTGCCACCTCCCACCTCATGACAACCACTAATCTACTTTCTATCTTTATGGATTTGGCCATTTGGGGCTTTTCACATAAATGGAATCATACAGTATATGGTCTTTTGTGAGTGACTTCTTTCACTTAGCATGTTTTCAAGGTTTATTTGTTGTAGCACGTAACAATACTTCATTCCTTTTTATGGCTGAATAATATTTCATTATATGGATATTTTGTGGATTTTCACTTCTTGGCTATTGTGAATAATGCTGCTATAAACAGTTGAGTGCAAGTTTTTGTGTGGACATGTTTTGAATTGCTTATATACCTATAAATGAAATTTCTGGGCCATATGAAATCTATGTTTAATTTTTTGTTTGTGAAAAATTGACAAACTTTTTCACAGTGACTGAATAATTATATATTTTCACCAGTAATGTATGAGTGTTCCAACTTCTTCACATCCACACACACTTGTTATTATTTTTCTTTGTTTTAAAAGTTTTTAAACAAAGTTTATTAGAGAAAGAAGAAAGAAAAGAAAGGGAGACATGCCAGAGCTGGCATGGACAAAGGACACCACATCCTTTTTTGTTATTATAGCCATCATAGTGTGAGTGCCATGGTGTCTTTTCTTGGTTTTGATTTGCATTTTTCTCCTGGCTAATGATATTGAACCTCTTCTCATGTGTTCATTGGTCATTTGTACATTCTTTAGAGACTCTTTGCCCATTTTTTAATTGCCTTATTTATTTTCCTGTTTTTACTTGTAGCAGCTATTGAAATATTCTGGACACAAATCCCTTACACAATTTGCAAATATATTCTCCCATTCGATAGGTTGTCATTTCACAGTCTTAATAGTGTCTACTTCCTCCTCCTCTTCTCTATTTTCGTTATTATTACTAATTACAAACAGTAGAAATGTATGCATCAGAAATATCCATACAATGACACCCTTTATCCATGTTTCCTTGCAATTTTTAAATGGTTCTGATGCAGGCAACACAAGCAGATTACTTCAGACCCTGACAGCTGGAGAAGTATAGAATCTTAAAAGTGACAGCAGAAACAATATCAAATGTCAGCCAGAAAGCATGGTCTCAGGGGGGCGTTTAATGTGCTGTTGAAAATAATCCGTGACGCTAACAAACCATGCTTAGGGAGGCAGACCAAAATCACAGAAAATCTGGAAATCTCAAATGGACAGTGTCAAACAAGAACAGTACCAAATGGCTCTTCAAATGGTTGTTTTTTGCATTGCTTTACTTTGTATCGTTCCATAAATTAAAAGAAATACAGAAACAAGAACCCACAATTAAACTGGAATGCTGTCCTTTTCAATTAACAAAGTAATTGGATGCACTGAAGAAATTTAATGCATTTGCTGTTAACAGAAGACACTCTATATTGCATAGAGGCCTAACTTAAGTCACCAATACCTTGCTTGCTCTCCTGTAAAAGCAAACTCAACACCCTACCATAGTTTCTTTGGTTACCAAATATGTAGCCAAAGAAAGTGATCAAATTTCTTCCCATCTTTATAGACACTATAATAATAATGTGAAAAGGGCATTTAGTGCATTTTACACAAAAATATTTTTAAAACTCCAATTCAATGGCTAGGTCTCTCAAATAAAACAGATAATACAACCCCCACACCTCTGGCCAACAGCACCAAGTACTTAGAAGAAGAACAAATGTTTCAGGCTTAGCCAACAAGAAATGGAAGCAGAAAACAGTTGGTCCCTCAAGCACATTTTCCAAAAGTGGCACAGTTTTAATTACATTTTTAAGTTTTTTCAGTATGATTGAGGTATAATTCACAAATAAAATTATATATACTCAAGGTGTACAACGTGATGCTTTGATGTATGTATGTATTGTAAAATGATTACCACAAGCAAGCTAATTAACATATCCATCACCTCACAAAGTTACCTCTTGTTTTTAATTAAAAAATTTTAAAGTAGTATATTGACATGATAGTTGTTAGGACTATAACAAAAAAAGACAGTAGGAGACTATAAGAGTGTTAGAGAAGAATAATTTAACAATTACTGTGCTCTAGTTTACTATGTTCAAATTTAATTTAGGTTAAACAAAATTAACAGATGACTCCAAAATCAAATAGCTTACACAAGCCTCTTTGGAGACAGTGCCTACATTTTTTGCAGTTGGTAGATGTGGAAGCTAACTTGTAAAAATATCTGTACCTTTCGACTAGCTTTTCTGCGTGGGTTTGAACTTCTCTTTACAGTTTGCTAGCAGTGTGACCTTGAGCAAATTATTGAATCTCATCTGGAAAAAAAAAAGGAACTATTGTGAAGATTAAAAGTATTAATAAGCCTGAAGTGATTTTCTCATTTGTAAAAAGAGGTGATGGACTGAGATTAGTGGGTTTCAAAGTATTTTCAGGTTTCCAAATTATGTTCAGGCTGCTTTCACTGGTGGAAAAGAACACAGAGTCACACTGGCAGTGGCTGCAAGGTAGAGAGTGGCTTATGGCTGGTCAGTACTGTTACCTCTGCCACTCTCTGTCAGTTAATCAGAGTAGCTTTTCTTTTGGCTGCTGTATAGGTTTGATTCTATAAAATATTACCATTTGGGAAACATTAAACATTTAGATGTCCCTTTCTTTGTGTTGAGCGTTGTTCTAAGTGCTCTTTTATCTATGAACTGATTTAAACTTTACTAAAAAATGTACTAAATAATTGTGAATATTATTCCTTTTTTTTTCAGGTGAGAGTATTAAGGCACAGAAAAGTTAAGTAACTTGTCCAAGTTCTTGAAGATAGCAAATAAAAGAGACAGAATTGAAACCCAGGTAGTCTGGCTCTACCACCTATTCTTAACCACAATGCTTCAGAAAAGAAAGTTTCTGTTGTTTAAAAAAATACAAGGTAAACTTGTGAACTCCATTGGACTATATGAGTTCTAAGGACCTGCTTACTAATTATGGCATGCCATACTCTTATCTCATGTTCCCTTATGTCATAGTTCTGCAAAAAAGGTAAGCAAACAAGTATCAGAATTTAGCCACATGGTAGAACCAAGATCAACTAAATCTTCTATATCATCACCAGCTATAATACTATGCAGCAAAAAATAAAACTTCAGAAGGATAAATATCAGCTACTCAAAATTCTGAAATCTTTTGCAGAAATATCCACTTATACTTTTTCACTGGTTCCTTCACTAGCAGAGGGTATACAAGAAGCTTCTGCTTGAGACAGGTGTTTCAGAGGTTAGGAACTCAGGAGGAAGATGTTCTCATTACTAGTGTCTCATACTTACAGTCGTGGAGTTATCTAAATCCAGAGTATACCCATGACCTGAAACTAACCTGTATTTTCTGTGACCTGACTTTTAACTCCTCATCTGCCTCCAAATCTCTAGCTCCAGTTTCTGAATCTGGGCTGATGCAACCTTTCCCCGAAGGTCCTAAGAAGACTTTGATTTGGTCCTCATCTACATACTCCCTGCTTACAGGACAAGAATTCTGCAGAGCCAGGGAGCTGTGGCCACCCTAAGCCTACTTTTCCCCTCCATCCAAACCATGTTGTGGCTGTCCAAATAGTCTACACAGAGGTGAGGTGGCAAAAAAAATGGTCACAAACCTGAGTCTCTATTCATATTTTTGATTTAGAACCCACTGGGATGGGCCTGCTTACTAATTATGGCATGCCATACTCTTATCTTATGTTCCCAAGTCTTAGTTTTGGCTCCCTTGTTCTCCTCTAACTTTCTATAGTTGTAACTCCCTGCCACCAATGCTTCTAGAAGTTTCAGAGAGATTAACTCCTATTCACAATTTAAAATGTATTCAAGTTTCATATGTATGGGAAAGCTTTTCCTGATAAACTCGAGATTTGTTAGGCGTCCTACTCAATGCTTCCTTACTGCAGTATGATTATTTATATCACTTACTGTATTATTTCTGGAGTTTACTTATGTCTTCCGTACTAGATTAAACTCATTAGGATAGGCATCTTCCTATCCTAATGATGTCTTCCCCCATACCTAGTACATAATAGGTAATAGGTAATAACGTTTGATTAATTAAATTTGGGAGTTTTTTTGTTGTTGTTGTTGCTGTTGTTGTTTTACCTTTTTATGTTCTTTGCTCTAATACATTGACCTTCCCCTCATTTTTCAGAATCTAGTGCAGGGTTTCTCAACCTCAGCACTATTGACATTGTGGACTAGATAAATTTTTGTTGAGGGGAGGGTAAGATGTTTAGCAGCATCCCTGACCTATATCCGCTAGATACTAGTAGCACCTCTTCCCATGCTGTGATAATCAAACATGTCTCCAGGAATACCCAAATGGCCTCTAATGGGGGGAAAATTGCCCCCAGTTAGGAACTACTGTTCTAATGTAACAAATGGTTGTTCCATCTTCTTTGCATGAGTAACTGCTGCCCTTCCTTCACCTTTGTCAACTTAAGTGTTACTTACTTTGGGAAGCCTTCCCTGTCCAACAAACTAGGTTTAAGACCCGCAGTACATTTTCTCACAGTATCTGGTGATTATCCTTGAGTATACTTACTACACTTTTAATTTTAGAGCTATTTTTTTATCTGTCTCTCTAAATTCCATGAAGGCAGCGACTGAGTCTGTCTATTTTGATGCTATATCCCCAGGGCTTTACATAGTCACTGGCATGTAGTAGGTGCTCAAGAAATATTGCTTAAATCAATAAATGATGTTTAATTGCCCTTTCTGCTCTGCTCAAATTTCCATGATAACATTCATCAAATTTTTATAGTACATTTTTGTTTACATTGTGACCATCCTGCAGGATAGAAGAAGAAAGTAAATCTTATCAATTCACTCAGTATATGCCATAGTAGCCAGCACATAATAGACAGGTACTTAGCATACACACATGCAATGTGCTGTCAATGCCTTTATTAAACTTCCCAAGAAAATAAAATTACTTATTGGACTTTTAATTAGTGCTAACTAAAAATGAATTTTGGGCTAATATTCAGCTAACCAAAAGCGTAATTAAGTTGACACTTCTGCCCCAAGGCAAATATTACCTCTTACTTGAGAGATACGTTTAAGTCTGCACCAACATATCACATAGTCAAAAAGTTCCAGAAGTGCAGCCAATTTAAAAAAAAAAACTTTCTATAAATGGCCAGCTAATTTGGTTAATTTTTTCCCCCAAATGACTGAACATTTCAACATTAAGTAGAAAAAGCTTGAAAGTAGCAACATAAAGAACAGTGAAAGGAAAACAGCAAGAGAAGTAGTTCAACCATAAGTCAGATTGAGTATTTTTGTTTCTTTATTCAGTGCTGGCTTTTGATGTCTTAAAGTGAGTCCAATTTTAAGGCTTCAATTTGACAGGGAAGATATCAGAGAATAGAAAGGAGACATGTGGAGGAGGGGAGGGTAACATTTGTCTGTGCAGTGCCTTTCTTGGCATGACCTTTGTGATGAAAATAGAAAGAAAAAATGTGTGAGACAGAAGTTAAGTGGCAAGTGAAATTATTGTGTTTAAAGCAAGCATAGCGTGCATGCCATGTTGGACAAATACAAAATATATCACCATAAAAGCATGTTTGGGGTGTTCTACAACTGCTCGCGAGGCTTTGGGAATACAGTCATTTTCTTCTCCAATATCTGTCACCTTTTACATTGTAAAAATCTTGCTTCCAAAAAAAAACCTCAATAACATACCATGCAATTCATATAGGCAAATGATATATTAATAAGTATCATTCTAGGTATGTGTTGGCTTATCACAAAAGACAATAACCATATGCATACGTTATAACGCTCACCCAAACTCTGTAAGTTCATTATTATAACCCTCAATTTACAGAGAGAAAACTGAGGCTTACAGAATTTGGGTAACTGGATTTTGTAGCTAGTGTCCGGGCTGAGATTTGAATATAGGCTTGACTTCTATTTATTCTCTTAATGGAGGAGGAATTGAGAAAGCCATGAGTACAGTCAATAGATGCCATAGAAATACTCCTTTCCCAGCACCTTTGATACTTGAGTGCTCTGATAATCACATTTCCCCCTACGCCAACCTCTACCCTCAGATTTGGAGATCCTCAAGTGTAGATGGCATCTTCTTTATTTTTATATTCTCAGTAAATACCACAGTGACTGGCACATAGTAGGTATTCAATATGTAGGCTTTTAAATGAGGGAATGACTTTTTTGTCAATATACATTTAATGAAACCATTTGAACATACTCCTATCTATATTTTGCCCATTCCCTTGCAGTGACAAGCCATGTTCCAGAAAGAAACAGACCAATGGAGAGGAGTATGGAAGTCCTCATTTAATAAGATCAGGGTGTCTGACAAAGGACTTCCTTGTAGAACCGAACAATTATTTATTTAAAACAAAAATTAATCAGCATCAGGTTGTTCCATCATGCCTTATCTGAAAAAAAATTGTTGAAGGAAATATGTAGTTATTTTAGAGCACTGCTCTTCATTTTGAAAGTCAGAGACTATTTTCAGGACTCCTATTAACAGCCCAAAGCATTAGCCCCCTCCCATCTACTCTATCGTGCTTAGAAATCAAGTTTCTCTTCTTATTAATGGCTTTAATAATTACTTTCTTTCACGCTTACACACAGTACCACAAATCCTCTTTATAGCACAGTGCAATCAATGTTTTCCTACTTCTGTTGCATCTAGTATTGTATATGTTACAGAAGGGAAAAAAACACACAATTATTTGTGCCACAATTCTTACATAAACTAGGCAAGATTAACCACAGATTATTATTGTGCCCTTCATTAATTTAAATTCTAAACTCCTATACAGGCCATCAAAGCCAATGAAAATAGAAGCTGTCCTTAAGCAGGGAATTCTTGAACATTAGAACATAATAATGGTTTCATTAAGTGACAGCTTTTGAAAAGTTAAAAAAAGTATCTCAATGTGAATGGTGAGAATGGTGATTGAGAATGTCTTAAGATGTATATCTTGTTTCTCTGATGAGATACGGAATTAAGTTAACCTAAACTGAAACAATATATCTGTTCCAGAAATAGACTGTAATCAGACATTTGTAAAATAGATTTTTTAAAAAGAAAGGAAAGAAAAAGCCATTGTACAATGGATAATTAAAGACCTGCAGAAAAATCCAGGGGCTCTTCCTCACCTCTGAGATTGTCATTATACCCCTCAGGGCTACTGTCAGAAGCAAAAGTCTGTGCTGGATGCAGCACATTGCTGACCTAGAATGATGCTTCTTAGGCTCTTAGGGAAAAGAACTAAGGCCAATTTCATAATCAGAACAGAACTCTGACATCCAAAAACCAGCACAGCAGAATTCATATACTCAAATGAACTTCAGCTCTGTAATTGATTCTGCCACCAGGAGATGCCATAAACATACAAACAATGCTATCATTGTTCAAAACATTTTTGGAATTCCTCATTGATGATTTGTAATGTTTGTCTATGAGCTACTTAAAACAATTACCTTTACTACTCTAGTGTTTTTGATCAAATGTCAAACTACATATTTTGGATGTCTTTATACAAAAGACTTGACTCCAAATAGTGTTTGGTTGTTCCCCCAAATTAAATCCATCTTCAAAGAAAAAAAATTCCACCAGTAAAAATATTTAATGATAATTCCCAAGGTCTAAAAGCAATAACCAGAAAAAAAACTCCAAGAAAAAATTTAGCAAAGATAGCATCGGAATCAGTGCACAGCCTGAAATGATTATTCCTAAGAAAAGCACACTCATTTTTATGCATATATTCTTGCAAGATAATATAGTGTATGCACATGCAAACGCGTGTGCGTGCACACATACCCCCATTTACATTCTCATAGAAAATTTCAAGAAATATACATAAAAACTGTATACCTCCTGAGGCATATAAATGGTGATTCCAGTGAGGGGGAGTTGGTAGGGGACATTTTACTTTTGCTTTTACTTTATGTGCCATTTGTGATGATTTATTTGTATCTACACACACACACACACACACACACACACACACACACACATATAATACTGTGAGCATGCACTGCTTTCATAATAGCAAGGGAGGAGGGAGAAAAGGAAGAAAAACAATAAAAATAGAAATGAGGGAGGAAAGAAAAGAAAGGGAGAGGTGAAAGAGAAAGGTAAAATAGTCCCAATAGTTAATATTCCATTGTTGGGTCTTTTATGTTTATAATTGCATTTTCTACATTAAACCATTTTATGTGTCTTTTTGTCTCCATGTTAAAATTGCTTGTTGTAAAGACCCTTATGTGGTATATGAGAAATGAGTAATAGAGTTAAATTAGCAAATAATGCAAGCACAGTGACAGCTGCTACATTGAGTAAAGTGAGAATGCCCTGGCAAAGGAAAAATATCTGAAATCTGTTCAATGTTATCATGTTTTTATTGATCAATCTGTGACCAATTAAAAATAAACAACAAAAATACCCTTATCTAAGAGCAAACTTCAGGATGAGAACTAAGAGCTATTTAATATTCATGAAGACAGGGGTCTAAACACTGACACCACTGGTAGTTCGGGGATTTTCTCCAGAGGGTACTTCATTTAAAAAATAAGTCACATAGAGGTTTGATTTCAGTGTGGACTAAATTTTCTATTGTACATTCCAACAAACTATTTGAAAGCAACAAAATGAGCATGCTAAAAAAAAGTATCCACGGCTGGGCTCGGTAGCTCAGTCTGTAATCCCAGCGCTTTGGGAGGCAGAGGTGAGTGGATTGCCTGAGTCCGCGGGTTCAAGACCCGCCTGGGCAACTTGGCAAGACCTCATCTCCATAATAAATAAAAAATGAGCCAGGTGTGGTAGCGCACGCCTGTTTAGTTCCAGCTACTTGGAAGGCTGAGCGGCCTCTGCACTCCAGTCTGGGTGACAGAGTGAGACTCCAACTCAAAAAAAAAAAAGTATCCATCCAAAAACTACCAAAACACAATATAAAGACAAAGGAAAAAGCAGGAAATCTTGGCAGCATTTGTAACAGATGAGGGGCTAATTTTCTTGATGTTTGAAATGATCTTAGAAATCAATAATAAAAAGACCGGTAACCGAATAGAAATGTGAACAAAGCAAAAAGAAAATTGATAGAAACAGGAAACGCATATGACAAAAAGCTCAACCTTATTCACAATTAAAAACTAAAATTAGAAATTATTTTTTGTACCGATCATGTTATCAAAGATTTAAAAATGTGATGAAATCCCATGTTAATTTGGAGAAATAAGCATTCTCAACTTATTTTTACGAGAATATAAATCAGTCCACCTATTGTATAGGACAGTGCAGCAAGACCTATCAAAGTCTAAAATATATTTTCTTTCTGATTAGACAATTTAATGTGGAAGAATTTATCCTACAGATATATTTTTTCACTCCCTTGTAAATAGTCATGAAAGAACGTCCATGCAGCATTTTTGCAAACACTGGAAAGAACGAAGAATTCCTCAGGAGGGAAATGTTTAAATAGATTTTGATGCATCCACATAATACTAGGAATACTAGACAGCTGTTCAAAAGAATGCTAAAGTTGTATATATGCTGATACCGAAAGTTTTTAAAAACAGTATTAAGAAGAAAGTCAAGGGACAGAACAGGGTTTGGGGGAAACAGGGAATACATTGGTTATTACTACAGTCGGAAGTAGACTGGGGTTGAGTGCACACTGAGGGGAGAATGACTTTCCAATACATGCTCTTCAACATGACTTGAAACTTTCCCTATGTTTATGTTACTTTTTAACAGCTTTATTTATATTTATTACACATACCATAAAATCCAAAAAAGTAAATGAATTTTAGTATATTCTCAGTTGAGCAACCATTTTCACAACCAAGTTTAGAACATTTTCATCACCTCAAAAAGAAACTCTTTACCCATTAGTAGTCATTTCTCATTTCCTGCTCTTCACTCATCCACTGAGAACCAGCAGTCTGCTTTCTGCTGTATGGCTTTACCTAATCTTGATACTTTATTTTTATTTATTTTTTGAGCTGGAGTCCCACTCTGTCGCCCAGACTGGAGTGCAGTGGCCGCTCCCGGCCACCGCAGCCTCGACCTGCTGGGCTCTGGCGATCCTTCCGCCTCAGCCTTCCAAGTAGCTGGTGCGCGCGACCACACCTGGCTAATCTTGATACTTTAAATAAATGAAATCATACAATATATGGCCTTTAGTGACTTGCTTATTTCACTCAGCATAATGTTTTCAGTGCTCACCCATTTTGAACCATAGATCAGAACTTCATTCCTTTTTATGGCTGAATAACATTATATTGGATGTATATATTAATACTACATTTTGCGTATCCATTTATCGGTTGATGAACATTTGCATTGTTTACAGTTTTCGGCTATTGTGAATAGTGGTGCTATGAATATGTATGCATTTTGAAATAAAAACTGGTTTAAATTTAAAAATTAATATAGCCACCATAACTATTTGCTAAAGAAAATCTCCATAAATTTTCAAAATGGTAAAAAAGTTGTTCAGAGTGGGTTTCCTATGGAGAGTTATTATACGATGAGTTATTTATAGAATGGAAAGTTTGAGGAAATCTTCAACAGAAAATAGATTTAATAACTTCATTTTCCTTTTTGAAGGTTTAATTTAAGACCAGTTTTTTTTTACAACAAAAACATTTACGTTGTATATTGTATTCATAGCAATATAGAATTATACCACAATTTGTCTGAAGTTTCACTTTCCTAATTTCCATTCAGGTCCCTAAAAGATAATCCACAATCTGGAGAAGCAGGATTTTAATAATGCCATCCTCTTGCTCTACAGACTTGTGATGATTAACTTTATGTGTCATTTATATGTAAACTTGGGTAGGCCACAGTATCCACTTCCTGGTCAACTCCAGTCTGGGTGTTGTGGAGGTATTTTAGATAGCAAAAAGGTTAGTACTGCAGTAAATGAACAGACAGACCCATCATCTCACATAATTGCCAGAATTTTTTTTGGCATCATGAACAGTTAAAATCTACTCATTTTGTATGAATCCCATATACAGTAAAATATTATTATATAGTCTTCATGTTGTACATTAAATCTCCAGACTTGTTCATCCTAAATATCTGTTACTTTGCATTCTCTGACCTATGTGTCCCCATTTCATCCTCCTCACCGCCTGCCTAGTAAGCACTGTTTGATTTCTCTCTCTTGCTCTCTCTTTCTGTGTACACACACACACACACACACACAAACACACACACATCACATATATATGTGCATATATATGTATATATGTATTTAGTGTTAACATATAAGTGTGATTATGCAATATATATTTTTCTATGTGCCCATCATCAGAAGAATGGAATAAATAAATATATATATTTATTTAAATGGAATAAATATATATAATGGAATATTATTCAGCCCTAAAAAAGAATGAGATCTTGCCACTTGTCACAACATGGTTGAGGGTGGAGGGCATTATGCTAATGAAATAAACAAGACAGAAAGAAGAATATTGCTGTGAATGTATTTTTTAGATGTGACTAATATTTAAGTCAGTAGACTTTGAGTCAAGTTGATTACCCTCCACAATGTGAATGAACCTCTTCCAACTGACTGAATGCCTTAGGAGAAAAGTCTGAGATTCTCCAAGGAAACTGCCTCTAAACTGCCTTCAGACTCATTTTACAATATCAGTTCTTCCCTGGGTCTCCAGTCTGCCAGTCTTCCCTGCAGATTTCAGACTTGCCAGTCTCACAGTCTTATGAGCCAATTTCTTAGAATATCTATCTATCTATCTATCTATCTATCTATCTATCTATCTATCATCTATCTATCTATCTATCTATCTATCTATCTATCTATCTATCTATCTATCTATCTATTTGTCTATCTCTCTCTCTGTCTATCTATCTCTCTATCTCTACCTAACCACCTACCTACCTACCTGTCTATCCATCCATCTTATTAGTCCTGTTTTTCTGGAGAACCTGACTAATAAGAGTGTTAGCATTAGGAAGTACTTTGCAGATAATCTAAATAAAACTCCATTATTGTATAGTTGGAAAAAGAGTTTAAGTGATGTGTGTGTGTGTGTGTGTGTGTGTGTGTGTGTGTGTGTGTGTACAGGCAGGCTTACAATGCAAGGAGAGTAATTTAAAGACTTCTTAGATTAATAATTTGCCCTGAAAGTTTTGAAAAGTGCATGCGAATAAGGTTACAAAAAGTGTTTTCAAATCTGTGTGGTCAGGAAAGGTGAGACGTAAAGTAAAATTATCAAATTATCATTTTAAACATATACAATGTGTTGAAAACATTCAGTTTCGTAGTTTCCCCAAACTGCTTTATAATATAATTATATGGTTCCTGGAGGCTAGTTATAATTGAATTATAGGGTGTCTTGTTCACGTTCTAGCTGGTGAAAAAAAATGGCTCAGCTCTGTTTTGCGGTTCTCTAAACACTGGCTAGAATACTCATGAGGCAGCTTATAATTCAATTATAACTCCCCTCTGGGAACCATATAATTATATATAAAAGACCTAAGCCATCATATGTTCTCCATTTATTTTTTGTTATGAAAGGATTTGTCCTAAGTCTGATATTAAATTTGAATAGATCTGACTCCATTTTTACCTCAAGATTTACCCAGATACTAAGATAATAAAACCACATTCATCTATCTGAAAGATACTAGGAGTCTATCTATTTATCCAAAAAACACCATAAAACATAATATTTATATCTTTCTTGGAAAACACACATTCTCATGTTTTTAATCAAAATTGTAAAGAAATAGTATTGAAAATTGCTGGCATAATTACTATGACTCAAATTTGAATAAAATATTTTAGTGCATTTTATCAATTAATTAATGGTTCAAAAGAGTATATATTTTGCAGAAACAAGGCATAGGGACAATTGATATTAATATTATTCCAGGAAAACTCTCTCTTCCTCTCTGCTCCATTCATTTATTCATTTACCAGACAGTCACTGAGTACTTGCTCTGTGCCAAGAATCGTGTTTTCCCTCACAACTCAAAGTTCATTTGAAAATACATTTGAAGCCGGGCTCGGTGGCTCAGCCTGTAATCCCGCGCCTTTGGGAGGCTGAGGTGAGTGGATTGCCTGAGCCCGCGGGTTCGAGACCCGCATGGGCAAGCAAAACCTCATCTCTACAATAAATCAAAAAATTAGCCGGGCGTGGTAGCGCACGCCTGTAATTCCAGCTACTTGGAAGGCTGAGGCGGAAGGATCGCCAGAGCCCAGCAGGTCGAGGCTGCGGTGGCCGGGAGCAGCCACTGAACTCCTGTCTGGGCAACAGAGTGAGACTCCAACTCAAAAAATAATAATAATA
>CAUYQG010207491.1:0-11071 GCA_963574415.1 Tarsius wallacei
GGTCTCGCCAAGTTGCCCAGGCGGGTCTTGAACCCGCAGGCTCAGGCAATCCACTCACCTCAGCCTCCCAAGGCGCGGGATTACAGGCTGAGTCACCGAGCCCGGCTTAACTCACTGTTTTTAACAGCTTTGTTATAGTCCATAGTATATTTGTATCATAATTTATGTAATCAGTGTTCTGTTGATTGTCAGATTGTTTATATCTAAAAATATATTTCTAGAATATATGTCTAAAATTAGAAACACTGGGTCAAAAGAAATGTATTGTAAACTGTCAACAGATACTGCTAACACTGCCCTTCAAAAAGACTGTACCAATTATATGTATTCCCATCCTCAATACCCATTTCATTAAAGTCTCACCAACCTGGATATCCTTCATGCAATTTAATGGGTGAAATAGCTCTCACTTTTGTTTTAATTTGCATTTTCCCGATTACTTGTAAAGTTAAACATTCTTTCATATGCTCACTGCTGTGTACAGTTCTTCTGTAAATAACATACTCATACATACCTTTTGCTAATTTTTCTGTTAAGAATTGGTTTTTATTTTTCCTTTTTCTTTCTACTACTTGGTTTATACAAATGCAATTGATTTTTAAAATTTTTTGTCTAATTTCTTTGGGTTTGACAGATCTATAGCCAAGTTATAAAAACCGAAAGAATTTTTTTTCCTATTTCTTATGTCATCTCTAATTTCTAACTGCTATTAGCAGCACCACTAGTATTAGTCCTGGGGCATCTGTATAATATTGCTGAAGCTTCTTATTAAAAACTTGAAACAATATACTCTGGTTTCTCTTCAGACCATATAAATCTTTCACCTTTTAAAAACTTGAAACAATCATTAAAAAGAATACAATTTTTGGCCAGGTGCAGTGGCTCATGCCTATAATCCTAGCACTCTGGGAGGCTGAAGTAGAAGGACTGCTTGACCCCAGGAGTTTAAGACCAGCCAAGGCAACATAGCAAGATCTCATCTCTATAAAAAAAAGTAAAATAAAAATATAAGCCAGGCATGGTGGCATGCACCTGTAGTCCCAGCTGAGGTGGAAGGATTGCCTAAGCCCAGAAGGTCTAGGTTGCGGTGAGCCATGATCATGCCAGGGCACACCAGCCTGGGCGACAGAGTGAGATCCTAAGAAATATATATATATACAATTTTTAAAATTTAATTTTGTTTTGCTTTTCTTGTCAACAAAAGGGAGACAGTATAATGCCTCACTAATGCAGACTGTTGGACAACTAGGGTTTTTCTTCTCTCTCTCTTTTCTTTTTTTTTTAACAGAAAAGAGGGGATTACTACATTGCCTAAGTTAGTCTCAAACTCCTGGCCTCAAGCGATCCTCCTGCATTAGCCTCCCAAAGTGCTAGGATTACAAATGTGAGCCACCACATCTAAACTTGAGTCTCTTTTAATCTGTAATTTCCCCACCTTTTTTTCCCCCTTACAATGTATTTGTTGAAAAAAAATTGGAGTTTTTTTGCTGGGATTACAAGAATGAGCCATCACACTTATCTATAGCCTAGGTATATTTAACCCTCACTCTGTCATTTGGTAGGCATATTACTTAGATGACTTACTTACACTCTCAGTTTCTTCATACATAAAGTAGAAATTTAGTATCTTCATAATCTGTGAGGATTAAGAGATCATCCATATAAAGCACTTAGCACAAGCACTTCCCATTTACTAAGCGCTCAATAAATGTTACCAATATTATTATGACAAGAGACAGCCATACAGAATTTCAAAGATTAGCACTACTAAACAAAAAGAAAATTTTGGTCAGCATGGAAAATGATCTGTGATAGCTTTCATTCTTATATGTTCTCTACATAGTAAATAATCAAAGGAGAATAGTTTGAAACCTAAAAATCCAATCTCTACAGGGCTGTCATACTTGTTTCTAAACCAGCCTACTCAACACATAGGTGTTTAATTACAATTATGCACAACACTTACGATTTTTGTGGCCTAGTGTCATAATCCTATCCATATCATCAGCATTATTTACCACGTAAGCTGATAAATCTTTGATATAAACTCCCACATCAGGTCTTTCTTTAACCTAAAAAAAAACCCATAAGTCTTTAAACTTATATCAATAATTCTTCCACAATTATTTATTGAGCATCTACTATTTGTTTGACACTCTACTAGATAGGAAGCAATACAGTGATGAACAAGATAGACAATGTCCCTATACTAGTAGAGAGAATCTATAGGAAGAACATACAAATGAATAATTACATTCCTAAATTATTTTGTTTCAACTGGTGATGATGATGTGAAGAAAAAATAAAGGACAGTATGGGGTATATTACAGAACATTAAGCTAGTGATGAGGACAGGATAAGTTTTCCCAAAATGATATTTAAGCTAAAATTTGAAGAAATAGGAAGTAGATAGTCTGGATTGGGGTAGGAGAAAAAGAATGTATGCAAAGATCCTGCGATGAGAAAAATCTAGGCACTTACAACAAACAAACAAAAAACGACTATGCAGCTGGGGAGAGCAGGAAGTAGGGGGAAACAGGTGAGATACCTGCTTATACAGGTAGGCAAAAACAAGTTTAAAAATAGTTACTGGTCTTTATGATAATAGTAATTTGGAGGATTTCAAGTAGCTGAGTTAAATAACCAGATCTATGGTATCCATGTAAAAATATTATCTTTCTGTGAATTATATTATGAGACTTATTTTTACTAAATTTTATAATGTATTTAGGATAGATTTACCTAAAACACAGGTGGGGTCATATAAAATTCACTTTGGAAAGTCCAAGGAGTTGCCTCTACAAGTCAACAAAACATAGTAAAATTGTGGCAGAGGCCTGTGGGCTGCCAATGGGTAGTAAGATCACACAGACACAAAAGACAAACAAAAATTTGAAAAACAATTCCAAGGACAAAAGTTTTAAGAGTAGATACCCTACATTCCAGATGGCAATTTTCAATCCAATTGGGGTTTGTGTGTGTGCCTTTTATAACAATTTATAAGATATAGTTATTTACACATTAGGAAAAATTATTCTTTATCTGCCATGGGATATAAATTAAGCCCTAATATTATTAGTAGTAAAAGGAATATGATGGTGTCTATAAACCAGTGGGTTTCAGATTGTGCTCTGAAAAGTCCTTGGGCAAAGGATGGTGGCACTGAGGGGGCCACTGTGGTAGTCTGGGGGTCTTCAGATGCAGACAAGTTCTAAAGAGAGCTTCATTTTCATGAATTTTACACATTGGGCTTCCACATAAGATTTGGTTCGATTAAAGTGTTTAAATGCTTTACGCATTTTAAAAAGTTTGGAAATTGTTGGTTTATATCAATGCTTCTCAAAAAAACCTGTGATAAAGGACAATGTGTATATTGCATATTTTTGATCTGATAGTTTTGTAAAATACAAAAATCACACACTTGGATACCATGGCAAAGTCAAATTACTATGAAAGTTTTTAAGCACCTACTCTCACTCTTCATGTTCATCTCACTGCAGATTAGAAGCAAACACTCTTCAAACTGACATCGGTTTGTGAACTACTAGTCTTTATGAACTCTAAGGTCTTTTCACAATATGATATTCATTTAAAAATCAATTAATAGGTCGGGCACAGTAGCTAACACCTGCTATCCCAGCACTTTGGGAGGTGGAGGCGAGAGGATTTCTTGAGCCCAGGGTTTCGAGACCAGTCTGGGCAACATGGAGAGACCTCGTCTTTACAATAAATAAATAAATAAATAAGTCAAGTGTAGTAGTGTGCACCTGCAGTTCCAGCTACATGGAAAGCTGAGGTGGAAAGATTGCCTAAATCCAACAGGTAGAGGCTTTAGTAGCTATGAACATGCCACTGCACTGCAGCCTGGATGACAGAGTAAGACTCTGACTCAAAACAAAAAAAGATCAATTAATAAGTGTAGATAACTGATTAGATATGAAATGTAAAGACATAAAATATGATCCCAAATTTGTGAAAATTTAAAAACTGGATATAAGGCTACCCAAGAAAATTCATTATAAAAAAACACAGGAATGTAATTTCTATAAAAAACAGTTTATAACAAGGAATCTCAATTAGGGTAGTTACTTCCCTGCCCCAGAATGTTTTAGAAATTTGTGAGTGAGTTTCTGGTTCACTTGAGGAAACTATTAGTATTTACAGGCAGGGACCAGGGATACTAAACATACTGAAATGAGTGGGATGGTCCCAGTGAAGAACTGTCCCATTCCATTTTAAATGTTCTACCAGATAGTCACATAGTCAAAAAACTATTTGAGTCTAAAATTGTCGGGGGGAGAGGGGGACACATAACATCAATAAGGGTACCTAATCTCAAACCAGGAGAAGTGGGGAGTAAGGGAGGTCCAAACTTTACCTGTATGATGACCATTTATATACCTAGTCCTGAATTGTATCCCACATCTTTAAAAATTAAAAATAAATAAATAAATAAATTTAAACCAAAAATAGTAATAATTATCTGGGTCTGGATCCAGTTATATCTGGATCTATACATAATTTTACTTTGCATATGAAGATAAAGTGCTTTTCCATGGCAATAATAATAATAGCAATAATATAATATAGGAATACAGGAAAACTGAGGAAAGAATTGTAGTTTATTTTCATAGAACTCTATCAAGAGCTAGTCTCTATTTTAAAAGACCGTGTCATTGACAATAATAGCAATCAAGGTGTTTAGCTCACCAATACAAAATATCTGTTAACACTTTGCATTTGTAACTGTTGCAGTTACAGTACTTCTATATTTCATCATGTCATTGAGTATGGTCACATCTAATCATTTACATATTGATATACTAGCATTTTAATTTTTGATTGCTTCTATATTACAGTAGGACAATATACTGATTTTAAAAATTATGTATACAAGTAGATTTTATCACTTACAAATTTTATTTCAGGACAGTCAAAAAAGCATCACAAAATACATGTTATGAAAAAGAAGCATTGGTCTAATAGGGTTAAGAACCATTGACAAGAACATTCTTGAGAATAAATCCAATATATAATTACTGATTAAAAAAAAAATGGAAATGTTTTTCCCTAATGGTCTTTTTCCCTAGAATTTGCATGATAAAACAATAAAGTTTTAGGAAATAAAGCATGGAATTAGTAAAGTTATCCATCAAAATGAAAGTTGACAACTAGCAGCAAAGAAACTTGTTTCTACATTTGCTGTATACATGTTATCATTACAGATTAAGAATTCATTAAGATCCAACAAGCATAAACAAACCAAATGCTTCAATATACTGCTCCAAAAACTCATTTTATATCGTAAACTTAAAGATAAAAAAGCTAATATTTGTTGATTATTTTGTGTCAGGCACTGATTTAAATAATCTGCTTTAATTTGTTAATGTTGAAAATAATCCTGTGAAGTAGACACACGATTATTATTTCCATTTTCATATGACAAAACCAGGTTCACAGAGGTTAAGTAACTTGCTCAAGATAAGAGCCAGAATTCAAGCTAAGATGGTAGGACCCAGAAACCACCTTCTTAATTCTAGATGACAGTCATTCACTTGATATGTGACTTTGAGCAAGTCATGAAACTCCTCTAAATTTCAGTTTCCACATAAGTAAAACCGAACTGCTGGGAAGATTAAGTGAAATAAAGTATGTACTACTACCACAACAACCAGTTACTGCATTGAATGCCTACACCACATTGTAAGAGCTCAGTAATGGTGGCTACTGTTATTTTACATTCTATCCTACTGTTATTCTACATACATCATTCTCTTCTAATTATTTTACTAGCAATGCAATCCAACCAAAACTCCAATATTAACATTTTAATATTTTCTTGTTGCATGCCTTGTATCTTAAAATATTAAAATATTTGGCAACATCTATTAAATTTACCATTTACCACCTGACTCAGCAATCCTGCTTCAGTACTTTATCTCTAGATATGTCTGCATATGTATGAAATTATATATGTACAAGGCTAATATTCAAAATATTAAAAGTACCTTTTATTTAAAAAAAACATTAATTTAGTAAACATTCTATTGTTTTGGATAGTACTCCTCCAATTTCAATTATCCTTACCTCTAATCTCTGTGTCTGATCCTTGCCCAAAAGATCACGAACTTCTTCATTATATATTTCCAAATAAGACACTCGAACCAAAAATCTATAAATAAAACATCATTTTTTAAAATATAAAAGCCAGTGAAATATTTATAAGACTGGTTTTAAAACATGTTTGTAAAATTTACACCAATACGCCTTTTGTGTTTGTACTTCTCAATGTTAGAAAATAAAATAATTATCTTTTACCTTGTATCACCCTCTGCTTTTGCAATATGACCAAATATGTGAGCAAATGAATTAGGAATTATTCCTCTAAGTTCAGGAACAGCTCGAACACCTTCCATGGTAAAAGTTTTGCCTGTTCCAGTTTGCCCATATGCAAAAATTGTCCCTGAAAATGATGAAGAGAAAAAGTTGCTTTTCAGAATCTACTGCTACAGAATAATGTCCTTAAAATTAATTCCTTTGACACTGTGAGGTAATTTCTTCTCTGGATTCAAAATATAATCTAGCGCAAGTTTAATTATGCAGCTACAAAGAAGGAAAAAATTATGGACTTTGCAGTAACCTGGATGGATTTAGAGTCCATCATACTCAGCGATCTATCACAGAAACAAATAATTGAGTACCACATGTTCTCATTCATAAGTGGACCCTGAACATTTATCATACTACATGAAAGGGACTGGCAGTAGTGGGTCACTGCCAGGGGAAGGAGGGAAGAGGCATAACACTAATAAGGGTAGCTGATCCCAAACCAGGCCAAGTGAGGACCAATGGGAGGCCCAAACTTCACCTGTATGATGACAACTTATGTATCTAGCTCACATCTTTAAAATAAAAAATAATAGTAAATGTATTCTAGTACAAGTTTCACCTTTATTATCAATGTGTACTGTGCCACATGCATGTGAAAGCATCAGAGTCAATGAGTTACTCCTAATTATTAATAAAGTATTCTAAGCCCTAAATGCAAAAAATCTTACCTTATAGCTAATTATAAGAAGTTTCCTATAATGTGCATATTAATTTTGGATATTCAGTTGGAGAAGGTAGTATAAGTACAGCAAAAGAATACAGGCTATAGCAGAAAGACTGTGTCTGAATCCATATCTGCCACTTTTTAGCCACTTGACCTTGGACAAGTTATCTACCCAGAGACTGTCTCCTCAATGGTAACATGGGGATAAAAATTACGACTCCATTGATAGTAAGAAACAAATGAAACAATTTACTTCAAGTGACCAACACAATGCCTGGTAGAGTGTACCAGTAAATGATAGCTTTTTTTCTTCTTAGTCCTAAAATAAGTGCATTATTTTTTAAAATTGTCTTAAAGTAACAGCTGCAAGAAACAAGGAGAGTTAACAAAAAAAGATGACAATACAATTATTATGGGTAATTACAGATACAATTCAAACTTTCTAAATATCTAAATTCATTCATTAAACAAATATTTACCACACATCTGAGTCTGGCATTGTCCTAGGCACCAGAGACAATGACAAACAAGACAAACACAATCCTTAATCTTATGGCATGTATAATCTTGGGGAGGAGATATTAGTGGAACAATTATAAGCATGATGAGTACTAAGAATGAGAAACACAGAGCTCTAGATGGGAGTATGGGACAGAAATTAGACAGGGGAATTGTAGTGGGAGGAAGAGGGAGGAGATTGGAAGGCTTTCCAGAAAAGGTGAGATTTAGATCTTAAATACAAATAGGAATCAGACAGGAAAAGAGTGGACGGCAAATGGAACCAAAAAGGAAGAAGCAGGAATAGAAAAGGAAGGAGGATGCAAATAGAACAAGAGAAACTGACAGTTCCCTAATCGTGCAGGATCATAGAGACCATATTAAAGTTTTTAGACCGTATCCTAAAAACAAAGCAAAGCCAAAGGATGATTTTTCAGTCAGAGAAGTGATATCATGATTACTATGGCTACGTTGTGGACAAAGAATTTGAAGAAAGCAAGGGTAGGTGTGGAGAAAAGAGAGGACTGGAGGAGTTGGCCAGGACACAGTGTAGAATGAGAACATAGCCCAGGATGTGATAGCATATATGAAAAAGCTTCCTTAACTATCACTACTCTATTCAGTTAACCTCAACTTTTCTCAGACTTTTTAGTGAAAGTAAATCAATCACACCATACTTCTCAGACTTTTCTGTGAAAATAAATTAATCATACCAGAAACCATCTTTTACACATGGGAATAAAAAAGTCTCAATTTTTTCAAACTGACTAAATATTTCAAATTCTGTCGTTAGGAATATAACATATTGCATTCAAAGGAGCTGAAAATATCATGAACTCATAGACTACATTTCAGAATAGATGCACTGAATTATTAAACAAAAAATAAGCTTTATAAGGACAGTAGCTACAGTTTACTACTCATTTGCTATGTGGTAAGCTATGTACTTCACATGCAATTTTTTTGTTTTTGTTTTTGTTTAGAGACAAGGTTTCACTCTGCTGCCCAGTCTGGAGTGCAGGGGCACAAAACAGAGTTCACTCCAGCCTTGAACTCCTGGGCTCAAGTGATCCTCCTGCCTCAGTCTCCCAAATAGCTGGGACTACTGAGATTACAGTCATGTGCCACCACGACTGACTAATTTAAAATTCTTATTTAATTTTCATCCCAATCCTAAGAGACAGGCACTATTTGTATTCCCATAGTTTATTTAGGAACACAGAGGATTTGCAAGGTTAAGTAACTTGATCAATGTCATGCATATTAGGATGCTTGAAATTATCCCACAGCTCACTGATACTCTGTTCTGTTTTTGTCTTGGCTTTCAATTTTCTCTCTGAATTGTTTCTATTGGTATGCTTTCAAGTTTACTAATATTTTCTTTCCTTCATGTAGATCTATATTTCCATCCAATATTTTCTTCTGCTTGAAAATTTTTCTTTGACATTTTTATAGTGCAGGTCTACCAGTAATGAGTTCTTTCAGCTTTTGTAGTTTAAAAAACACACTTATTTTACTCTTGTTTTTGAAAAATATTTTCACTGAATATAGGATTCTAGGTTAATAAGTTTCTTTCAGTACTTTAAAGATATTACACTACTGTCTTCTCACTTGTACTGTTTCTGCTCAGAAATCTTGTTTTCATCTGTATCTTTGTTCTTTTATACATGTTTTTCTTTCCCTGGTTGTTTTTAAAGATTTTCTTATTTATCGTGGGTTTTGTTCAGTTTGATTATGGTGTATCTTGGTGTATTTTTCTTCATGTCTCTTGTGTTTGCAGTACATTAAGCTTCTTGGATTTGTAGTTTTCAACAAATTTGGAAAAATTTCAGCCATCATTTATCTTCAAATATTTTTTCTGTCCCCAAAGTAGGTTTCAGAGTAAAGAATATTACTAGGGACAATGAGAGTAATTTCATAATGAAAAAGAAGTTAGTTAAAAAGACATAAAAATCTTAAACATTTATGCACCTACTCACAGGTTTAAAAAAACACACAAAGCAAAAAACTGGTAGAATGAAAAGGAATGGACAAAATACAAAATATAGACAGAGAATTCAATATCCCTCTTTCAATACTGAATGGACCAAGGAGACGGAAAATAAATGAGGACTTAAAAGATCTGAATAACACTATCAAACAAATTGACCTAACGGACATTTATAGAAAACTCAACAACAGCAGAACAGTCATCCTTTTCAAGTGCACACAAAACATTTAATAATAATAAACTAAGCCGGGCTCGGTGGCTCAGCCTATAATCCCGCGCCTTGGGAGGCTGAGGTGAGTGGATTGCCTGAGCCCACGGGTTCGAGACCCGCCTGGGCAAGCGAGACCTCATCTCTACAATAAATCAAAAAATCAGCCGGGCGTGGTAGCGCATGCCTGTAATTCCACCTACTCGGAAGGCTGAGGTGGAAGGATCACCGGAGCCCAGCAGGTCGAGGCTGCGGTGGCCGGGAGCGGCCACTGCACTCCAGCCTGGGTGACAGAGTGAGACTCCAACTCAAAAAAAAAAATAAAAAAATAAAAAATAAAAATAAACTATATTCTGGGCCATAAAGTCTCAATAAATTTTAAAAGGTTCAAGACATACAAAGCATGTGCTCTAACCAAAATGGGATTAAATTAGAAACAATAGCAGAAAGATCTCTGGAAAATCTCAAAATATTTGAAAAGCAAATAACACCATTTCTAAATAACCTAGGGATCAAAGAGGAAATCAAGAAGAAAGTAGAGAGTATTTGAACTATGTGAAAATGAAAAAAAAAGGTATGTCAAAATCTGAATGCCACTAACAAGTACTCGGGGTAATTTATAGCATTAAGCCCCCATATTAGAAAGGAAGAAAAGTCTCAAAGCAATTATCTCAGTTTCCATCGTAAGTAAATTAAGTAAATTTCCATCTTAAGTAAATTAAGAGTAAATTAAATCTAAAGTAAGCAGGAGAAAAGAAACAATAAAGACCAGAGCAAAAATAGATGAAATAGGAAGAAATATAAAAGCAAGTTAGGAAAATTAATAAAACCAAAAGCTGGTTCTCTAAGAAAATCAATAAAAATTGACAAACCTCTAACCAGACTAACCAGGAAAAAAACATCATACATAAATTATCAACATCAAGAATGAGAAAAGTTATAACACTACATTCTAACATACTAAAATAATAATAAAGGAATAGTATAAACAACTTTTTTCCAATAAATTTGACAACTTAGATGAAACATAAAATCCATACTAGACAAGCTACCAACATTCACCTAAGAAAAAGTAGATAACCTGGAAAGTCATCTATTAAAGAAACTGAATCTATAGCTTAAAACCCTCCCACAAAGAAATTCCAAGCCCAAATGGCTTCACTGTCATAGCCTAACAAATATTAAAGAAAAAATAATAACAATTCTAGACAAATTATACTAGAAAACTGAAAAGGGTATATGTCCCAACTCATTCTATGAAAGTAGCATTATCATGATAACAAAACCACGATAAATAAGAAAATCTTTAAAAACAACCAGG
>CAUYQG010207492.1:0-31667 GCA_963574415.1 Tarsius wallacei
GTAAGTATACAGGTATGAGGTAACTTTATTTGAACAAATTTTGAGCTAAAACTATAACAATTTATATTCCTAATGAAGTTTTTAATTTGTTACTCTAGTTTTATATGAGCTTATGCTGATTATTTTATTCTCATCTTTATCGGTCCTTTATCTCCTTTCTTTTTTTTTTTTTTGACTTGGATTCTCACTCTGTCACCCAGGCTGGAGTGCAGTGACATGCTCCATGCTCACAATCCCTGCAGCCTCGATCTGCTCGGCTCAGGTGATCCTTCCACCTCAGCCTTCCAAGTAGCTGGAACCACAAGCATGCACCACCATGCCCAGCTAATTTTTTTGTGGAGACACAGTCTCACCATGTTGCACAGTCTGGTCTCGAACCCATGGACCCAGGCAAACCTTTTGCCTCAGCCTCCCAAAGTGCTGGGCTTATAGGCGTTAGCCACCATGCCTGGCTGAAAAATTTAACTTTTCAATATGTTGAGTTCAAGATTCTTGTGGGTTATTTAGTTGGTGTCTAACGAGTAGTTGAATAGATGGGTCTGAAGTTCACCTGGGAAATCAGAGTTGAAAACGGAACTTTCCAGCCATCAAAGTATAAATAAGAGTTGAATATATAAATGTGGATTTTCTCAATGAGGGACTCCATGCACAGTTAGAAGGGGAAAGACCAGTCAGGTTCAGTGGCTCAGCCTGTGATCCCACGCTTTGAGAGGCTGAGGTGAGTGGATTGCCTGAGCCCGCCTGGGCAACTTGGCGAGACCTCATCTCTACAATAAATCAAAAATCAGCCGGGCATGGTAGCGCGTGCCTGTAGTTCCAGCTACTTGGAAGACTGAGGTGGAAGGATTGCTGGAGCCTAGCAGGTCGAGGCTGCAGTGGCCGGGAGCAGCCACTGCACTCCAGTCTGGGCGACAGAGTGAGACTCCAACTCAAAAAAAAAAAAAAAAAAGAAGGGAAAAGACAATGGGTGAACCTTGGTTTTAAAGAAAAATAGGAAGGAGAACAGAACAGGCAAAGGACAGTGAAAAGGAGCAGATTGCGGGAAGATTAATAAAAAAAAAAGTGAAACAGGATTAGGAGAACTCATGGATATGATGGTTTCATGCCCAAATCAGTCCTTTTTCTTGAACTTTTCTTTGATCTGTCTTTCTATTTACTCCCCTTGCTGTAATCGGACTTTCCCTGATAATGTGGATTCTCTTATAATTCTTTTAAGTGAAGTCTCCTCCTCTCATAGTCATAAATGCTGTAATTAAAAAACTTGATATAACCTTTGATGACAGTCTATCTTTTTTTAAATTTTATTTCTGAAAGCCCTTTGTTTCCCCACAACAGGTCCTATGTTCTTTCTTATCATGTAGGAGTAATCTACTGGACAGTTCATTTTCTCCCAAAACCAAAATAAAAAGATTATTCTTTATTAAAAGTCAACCTCTTTCCTTATTTTAACATCTCGTATGATCTAGAATCCTCCCACTCAAATATACTTTTCAAAAACTGAGATACAGGCCGGACTCAGTGGCTCAGCCTGTAATCCCAGAACTTTGGGAGGCCAAGGTGAATAGATTGCCTGAGCCCGCGGGTTAGAGACCAATCTGGGCAACTTGGCGAGACCTCGTCTCTACAATAAATTAAAAAATTAGCCGGTCATGGTAGCACAAACCTGTAGTTCCGGCTACTTGGAAGGCTGAGGTAGGAGGATCGCCGGAGCCCAGCAGAGGGAGCAACATAGTGAGACTCCAACTCAAAAAAAAAAAAAGAGCAATACAGCCAGGCACAGTATATCAGGGATTACAGGTGGCTCACGCCTGTAATACCAACACTTTGAGAGGTGGAGGCGAGAGGATTGCCTGAGCCTAGCGGTTCAAGACCATCCTGAAAAACTTCAAGATGACCTGAGCCCAGCAGGCCAAGGCTGTGGTGACTGTAAGCATGGCACTGCCCTCCAGCATGGGCAACAGTGTGAGACTCTGACTAAAAAAAAAAGAAGAAAAGAAAAATAAATAAAAACTAAAAATGAGACACACACCAACTTAACAACTGGTTTACCAGGCAGTGGTGAATGATATCCTTGGAGCTAGTTAATGAAGGACGATGGTCTACCTGTATTAGTTACCACAAGGCATAGTCTGAAGTATTTGCCCTTTTGTCCCTCCAAATTTCCCCCATGATTCTTATCCATTCTCACTTTCAAATACCCCTACAAGCATAAATTTATAATTTCCAGCCTGACCCATCCACTGAGGTCTAGACCCATACTGACCTGAAAAATCTCAGTGGACAGGGAGGTAGTATTGCACCGTGACTGAGAACAGTGGCTCTGTTAGCTGATTGCCCCGACTCGTGTCCTGACTTAGTCTTACTAGACATGTGATGCTGAGCAAGTTATTTAAATGACTTGTGAGACATACAATAGGGTTAAGCTTGTGTGGTACTTACCATGTGTCTGGCACGGTTCTGAATGCTTTAGCCATAGTAACACTTTTATTCTCCATAACAACATCAGGGAATAGGCACTGTTATTCATCTTGTTAGCATTTGTAGCCAGGCACGGTGGCTCACGCCTGTAATCCCAGCACTTTGGGAGACAGAGGTGAGAGGATTGCCTAAGCCCAGGGATTCAAGACCGGGCTGGGCAACTTAGCAAGACCTCGTTTCTACAATAAAAACCAAAAAAAGTTAGCCAGGCATGGTGGCACATGCCTGTAGTTCCAGCTTACTTGGAAGACTAAAGCGGAAGGATCACCTGAGCCCAGCAGGTCAAGGCTGTGGTCGCTGTGAGCATGCCACTGCACTCCAGCCTGGGTGACAGAGTGAGACTCTGACTCAAAAAAAAAAAAATTAACATTTGCAACTTTGAACTCTTGCTCACCTCACCACTTTAAGCCTGATCTTCCGTATCTCAGTAAAAAGTACCACCCAACACCTGCTTGGTCAAGTTAGAAACCTGAAGAATGACTCTTAATCAATTGCTTCTTTTGTCTCTTCCTCATAACTTGTACTTTCATAACTATTTAGCTGATGCATAAAGCTCCATTGATGCTCCTTCCATTCATCCACTTCTGTCCATTTCTGCTCCTCCCACCCTGGATGAATCCACCATCATGTCTCACTCAACAACTCTAGTGAAGCCTCCTACTGATTGCATTGCTTCTGCTCCCTGCCCTTTTATCATCCATTATCCATACTGAGAATAGAAAGAGCATTAAAAATGTAAGTCATATCACAGCGGGCCTGTCCTTACCACCCTTCCAGGTCTTTCCATTCCACTTGGAGTCCTTACCTGGCCTTTGGGCTCAGGCATGATCCCCTCCTCCCTGCCTACTTCCCTAGCTCCGTCCACGCCACCCCTCTCTAGTTCATTACACTCCGGGAACAATCACTTTGCGTCTATTCCTAGGAAACCCCAAGTTCTACCCAGCTTAAGGCCTGGAATTTGTTACTCCTTTGGCCTAGCATGATCTTCCTTCCAGCCTTGAGTCCCAAAGTATATTTTTTCTCCCTTTCCAGGTCTCAATTTAAATGTTACCTACTGAAGAGTTCTTTCTCTACCACCTAATTCAAGTCCCCTTAGTACTATTATTTTCTATGGTATTTGTCTTTACAGTTTATCTTCATATGTAATTATATCGTTTTCTACTTGTTTAGGGGCTGCCTTTTCAACTAAACTGTAAGCTTTGTTTAGAAAGAGACTGTGTTGTTTTATTTAGCATACCACACCCAGTATACACCAATGTCTGACATATACATACAGCCGAAAACTCTTTATTGAATGAATGAATGAGTGTATAAAAGATAGGTGTATAGATAACATACTAGTTCAGTTCTTGAAAGTCTCCCAGGAATCTTGAGATCAACAAAAGCGTACTTCTTTCTCAGGAAAGCCATCAAAATAAGATATTGTTAATAAACAGATGTTTCCCTAATGCCCGGTTTAAATATACCAATTCCTATGCCTGGCCTCAGAGCCAGAGAACTAGAATTTCTGAAACTCGGGCCTAGGGAATGATTTTGTAATTATGCCCCAGGTGATTGCAAGGTACACCCAATTCTGTACCATAAGAATAAACTGTATTTCTAAAATAGTATTAGTGTTGCAGGTGCTGTCTTCTACCTGAAAGTGCTGACTGTGAAGTGCACCACCCAGATGGTCATAGGGTGAAGTGCAGCAAGTATTTTTTGGTAGGAATTTGATGATGGGATGGTTAAACCATAATTCTGTCTTGATAAGACTAGTTTTACTGCAGCCACTTCACGGTGGTTAGGATGATATATCCCACTCAGGAAGGCGGTGGAATGGAATAAACATCCTCATGCCTTCCAGACTCTTTCATGCCCTTGTTCAGTGGGTTTTGACACATACATCCAAATCCTGTTGGTATCATAACTCATAACATGTCCACCTCCATTCCCACCAAGGGTGAAGTGCCTTTGTGTTTTTTTTCTAAAATGTCCATCTGTTTTTTAATATAAAATTACATTGTTATGTACCAGGAGATAAAATGGACATTCCATAAAACTGTACTGTGTGGTTGATGACTCTATCCACCCTCAAGGAGGACCACATGATGGTTGCCTGTGTTTTCTAATCTTCACACTAAATTGCAAACATCTTGTTGTACTACTTCTGTGTTCTTCACAATGTTTTTTTAACATAGTAGGTATCTAGTAAATAGCCAATTCATTGGGAAGAGAATATTTTGAAAAAAAATAAGGAATATGAGAGATCAGGATAGACCCACCAGAAGCCAGTTGCTCTTGGAAGTGCCATAGCAAGAAGTACCCTTCCTGCCTCTGAAGATCAAGTGATCACTTCTGCAGAGAATGCTTTTGGTCTTCCCATAATCTCTCAAAATTGGTGATCTTCAACAAATGGACTTCACACAGGTCTTGGACTTGCATACTTTTGTGAGAGAAGGAACTCGTTTTTGAGCATTAAGTCAAAGCTTTCAGGATTCAAAATGCTCAAACTCCCTCTCACAACACTTACTGGTATCAGGGCTCAGAACTTTCCCACCTCCATGATGCTTTTAACTCTTCTCGTTTTTCTCAACTTCCTTCAACTTAAATGCTAATTTTTATGTAATTTTGTATAATTAACATATTAATATCTGTGTCCTGGTCTATTTTAAGACTATCTATGCATGAAAATACTGTACCAAAACATTTTAAGTATTTTTTTAGATAAAATAATGTTTAAAAAGCAATTTCCCTACCATGTACATCATGTTACCTTAGTATAACGCTTTTCTATAGACATTCACTTTCAACCTCACTTGATTCTGTTAATATTAATTTCATTGTCTCCACAGTACATGCAAAGTAATCTTGTGGGCTTCTATATAGTAATCCATTTTTGTGACGTATGGCTTAAGAATGTACTAGGCTCCTTCTTAGAAACTTGGTCTTCTTGACCTCTTTAGCTTTTACCAGTTTGGAAATCCCGAACATAATCCTCTGTGGGGATTTACACAGGTGTCTATCATGGCCATAATCTATGATGTGGCCTCCAGTATTCTGATTGCAGAAAGGTTAAGCCCTCCTGTCTTTATTCCTGAGTAAAAAAGTCCACAAGATGTTAGTATTGTCAGAGAGCAGATCGGAACAAGCTATGACTTCAATCAGGCTTTAAGCCGGTGTCTATACCCGGGAGATATCTTTGCAATGAACAATTCACTCTGTTAGAAACAGGAGCAGGTGGTTTGTAAGTACAGAGTTACAACAAAATCCTTCATCTGCTACTATTCTTAGGGTGGTGATATTTTCCAAACTAAAATTTGGGACTCCTATTCTGACAAATACATAGGTACTTGCATCACAACAGTTTCAGAATATCTCATGTTGGGACAGTCCCATAGTATTTAGACTGTAGGAGTCCCCTTTTAACCACAGTTTTAACTTTCTGTAGTTTCAGTGGAGCTGCAGGCTGAAAATATTAAAAGGAAAATTCCAGTAATAAGCAATTCATAAGTACTAAGTTGTGTACCACTCTGAGGAGGGTAATGAAATCTCACACCATCCTGCCCTGTCCCACCCAGATGTGAGTCATCCTTTTGTCCAAGGTCTCCATGCTATATATAGATGCCACCTGCCCATTGGACACTTGGGAGCCATCAGGGTTATCAGATCCACTGTTGCATGATCACAGTGCTTGTGTCCCAGTAACCCTTATCTTCTTTAATAATGACCTCAAAGCTCAAGAGTGGTGATGCTGGCAATTAGGATATGCCACAGAGAAATCATAAAGTGCTTCTTTTATGTGACTTAAAGGGAAAGAAAAAATATCATCTGGTGAGGTTGCTAAAATCTGTGGTAAGAATGAATCTTCTATCCATGAAACCATGAATAAGGAAAGAGAAGTTTATGCTGGTTTTGCCTTCGCACATTAGATTGCAAAAGTTATGGCCACGGTGCATGATGAGTGCTTAGTTAAGCAGGAAAAGACATTACATCTGTGGGTGGAACACATGAGCAGAGGCATGTTTTGACTGATGACAATTAGATTCTCACTGCAGATCTTAAAACATATCCCCTGAGAATAAGGAGGAGACTACTGTATATTGTTACCATATGTATAGCTCACATTGGTACCCAACATACCAATTAACAAGGCACCTTACCAAAAGAGATTGCACTGCCATGTGTAGACATCACTGACCTTTATGTCCTCAGGGCCAGTGAGCAATTACAAACATGCTACCTTGTGGGTCTTTCCTGTCTGAAGATACATAGTCTGTCTCTAGAACTGTGGTCATCAGGGCCTATTAATATGTTGGGGTTGGTAGTGCAAATTTTCATGTCTGAAAGAGATGTCTGCCATCTTGGATTGCACTTACCTCTAGTTCTGACTTATCTCTGCTTCTTCACAATGCCAACAACAAAACTGTAAGAACTGAATGAGGTGCCTCAGCATGAGCTATGAATATCAGCTACCAGATTCAGAGTGGCTTGAGTCTCTTTAGAAAAGTCAAGGAGTGTCTTCCTCATGCTGTAGCTGAGTGAGAGTCTGGGAGCAGGTCTTGAGGCAAAGAGGAGTGGGCAGGACGCTGCAAGAAGGAACTGGCAGTGGGAGTGGGCATACCTCCCATCCAAAATTACACTTCTAATATGAAGGAGTCAGTCACTAGCCTCCCAGAAACTGTTCTGCTCAGCTGGCTCCCAAGGAGATGGAGTGAAGGAGGAAAGGGAGCCATCTGTCAAGACAATACCCTAGCCTAGCAGTGAGATCATTGTCCTCATAGTTTCTCTCTCTCTGAGGAATGAACAGGAATACCAATTCCTGCATCCTTCTAAAGGCCTTGTACTGGCAAAGCCTTAGTGGTGTGTGTTTCAGAGAGACAGCAGGCACAGGTTGGGAGCCAGAATGCCGCTTTTTGCCTTTGTGGGTTGTTTTGTTTTTGTTTGTTTGTTTTTACTGTCACTTACCAAGAAAATAAGAATGGACAAGTCAGATGTAAATGGATGCCAGGCAAGGCTGTCTCATTGTTTTTTATGATTGGTTCAAGTGTTAACTCAAATGCTTCTCACAACCACTTGTGAGCACATGCCTGCTTTGCGTGGAACTTGCAGTTCAGAAGCAGGACTCCCATGAGAATTCCCTTCATTTCCAACTGTCATTCCCGATAGTTTGCCAATAGGTAAAGCTTGGAAGGGCAAAGTCAAAATGATAGCAACCTCAAGTGTTACATTAATTCTGCTTCTGTAAGACTTTTTTTTTTAACTCTAAAGGTCTTAGCAGATCTTAGGTGAAAAAGATGTTCTTTTCAAAGTGTCACTTTGCCAGAAGGAAGACACCCTCCATCAACAGAAACAGTAAGAGCATGTTCAAATTGTATCCATCCCTCTTAAATTCTGAAAGCACATTAAGGAAGAATAACAACATCCCACTTTGACTACAAATCGCTAATTAATAACTAACTTCAATTCTCCCAGAGGTAAAATATTAACATTTTTAAATGAAATTAAGTATCACAATCTTCTTTTAATTATTATAAAAAGACTTAGAAGAAATACCTGTTTAATTATTTAGTCATTTGTTAGTGGTGTAAATATTATCAGCATAGTCATAAATATTTTCTACTTTGTCTACAGACAATCAGCTAAGGATCTGTTGCTTGTAAGGTATCAGTTAAGATCTATTTAAGGCTGCCTGCTGGCCACAAAATAATTACTTATACTTGGTGATGCCTGAATCTGTTGGATATAGTAGCAAGAAGTGTTCTTTGTTTTTGTAAGTAGGGAAAAGTTGCTTTTTCTTATCTATATTTCATTGTTGATGTTATTAAAGAGGATTAGGGTGGGGTTGAAGTAGCTGAAAGTTTAATTAATCTAATCCCTTTAACAGGAATTGTTTTCATATTGATAATTCTCTGTAACAACAGTATTACAGATCACACCCATGTGAAATATTTACACTAAATAGTTTAGCATGTAATCCCTTCTCCAACTTTCTCTTTGGGGAATGGTAAGATTTTCAGCTTCTTCAACTTTCTTCTTTTTTCTCTCTCTCTCTCTCTCTTAACCTAGAGTGCAGGGACTGGAATGAAATCTCTTTCTTTCTTCCTCTGCTAATTTTCTCTCAATGTCATCATATCTCAGTAAGTTATGTTAAGGGCGTTATGTTAAGGGCCATCAAATCACTAATCTCCAAGAACATGAGAATATGAAATAAGAATAGTCCAATTGATTTTTTTTTTTTTTGGTATCTACAGTCATTTGGTATAGATACTCATTTGAAATTATTTGTTTACTCATTGATTTCAATAAATTGTTATGCTTCTGAAAATATTACTAAGAGTAGATAGAGTCAAATGAAGAATGACACTGTCGTTCTGATCCACTTCCTCCTCACATGTCCAGTGTAAATTGGGAGTCCTTCTTAATCTGCTCAAATGTCAAGTTGTTGGGGTGACCTCTGACCTCCCAAGATGAAGTTACAATCACTATCCCACCCCCAATGCCATCGCCTCCTTTAATTGACTTTATTTTCTCCATAGCAATGATCACCATGTAACATTACAAAACACATATCTGTTTGTGTAATGCATTTCCCCCAACGAGGACAGGAGGGCCCCAGAAAGCAAGAATTTGGGTTTGTTGACTGCTGTGTCTTGAGAGCCAAGCCGAGTGCCTTAAGTATAGTCATATAGAAGTAAATCAGCAAATAATTGTTGAATGCACGACATTTTTCTCTCATGTTTTTTGGTGTCTAAAGCACAGTTTTGTGCAAAGCAATGAGAAGGTTGATATAAATGTAGACATTGACCCTGAGCCAGCCGACCTGCTGAGCCTCAGTGGAAGGGTGCCCATAGAGCACAGACTGGGTGATTTCTGTAGCCATGTCTTTGTCAAGGACTAAAACTGGGTTGTGCAATTGGCCTCCACATGTTTACAATTTTAAGTCATACAAAGCAGAGAATCTCAAAGGATGCTCTCCAGGACAATAGGGGTGACTGGTGACTAAACCCAAGAAGGACCCCCATGGCCACATACCCCTGGGAAACTAGATATGGAGTGAAGATATGCACAGTCCTTAATTTCAAGTCTCTCAGATTATGATAACACTCATTAGGGCTCTCCAAAAAAAGAAGATTAGGCTGTTTCCCAGACTCATTTGATCTTAGACATTTCCTTTTCTACCCCCAATCCTGTTTCTACAGCAGGATCACAACAGAAGAAGCTTCATTGACTTGGAAACCCAACAGGCCCACAGGAGGTGGAAGGCACGGTCCTGGTCCTGCCTCTTACTCACTTTGTTATGTGACCATGGACAAGTTACCCAACACTTCTCTGTTCCTCAACTTCCCCTTCTGTAAGGTAGGGATGAGAAGAATGACCCAGGCTTATGTATGTAAACTGTCTGGCACACAAGTGCTAACAAAATGGTGGTTATGGCCAACACCTCTTATGGAGTGTAGGCACGATGCCTTTTAGAGACATTTCTTCAAGTGTGTTTTCTAAGATAGATTTATGAGTGCTGACCTATTTCCAGAATCAGCCTGATGTGCCTCCTCCTGTGGTGCCAGCACACCGTCCCCCACTGAGAAACTCTATGCACCTACACTGAGGGCAAACAAATGCTATCTTTCAACATGGCTTAATACAAATGTTTGATAACTTGCTTTGGTGGATCTCAGGGAGTCTTTTCTTCTGTTTCCATACCCCTGACCTCAGATGCAGATGATTTTGTCAGGAGAAAGGTGGGAGCATCTAAGTTGACAATTTTGCAGATGGCCACTTGCTGACAGACTTTGAAGTGACCATATTTTTTCAGTAAATTTCAAATAGAGGTGTGACTTGTGTAAATCTGACCCCTTCCTGTAAAATGTGCATTTACATATATTTAGAATGTATAAATCCTGACAGATTCCACAATATTTATAGCCCTCCATAAAAAGCCTTTGCCAGTTTGCAGAACGTTGCATTTGGCTCTCTGGTATGCTCAAGAGAGTTTAAATAATAATAAATTTGGTGATTTATTCCACCTGGAACAGAAACTTATTTTCCCCCTCCCCCTTGGCTCATTTTGAAGGGGATACTATAAATAGTGCCACAGACGCTGGGATCAGGAATAGGGAGATGAAATTTGAGAGAGAAGTACAGAACATTTTTATGATCACTGATTCCTTGCATGTATTTTTAAAACAGTTCTGTTCCTCAAATAATGTACCTTCTCTCCTTTCTCCTGCCCTATCTCAGTTATGCTTGAGTTCCCTAGACCTGTTGCCAGATTGAGGATTCAGTTGCATTAATGGGAAAGAGAGAGAGAGTATTAGCTGACTAGGTAGGAGAAAGTTGCCTCCAGGGAGACCAAAGCAATTCTCCAATATTCATCTTATATTTCACAGTAGTCAGCCGGTAACTGAGCGTTGATGTCTAAAGTGTAAATTCATTATCTGAAGCCTAGCTCACGCATTCTACAGGTATGATGCAAAGCCCACGGTTCATGAAAAAGAAACAGAAATCTAATTGTAATTACAAGAGAAAGCCTAAGGACAATGTCAGAGGATCGATTCTTTCGCCCACCTATGCTCATAATTACCGAGTACTGGATAATAGAGACACACTTGAATAGTTGACTCCAAATGATGCTATTTGTTTCCTTAAAAGCAAAATAAACAAAAATCTGGGAGCCTGGCATTTGCCATAGAATCTACTGATGAAAGCTGAGAGCAGCCAATTACTATAGCACAAGCAGTGTTATAACTTGTTGTGATATATAGCTAGGAGATTTGTTTCCAACTTCTTGTTCAAATAGGCTGTGAAGGAAGTAGCCTTTATTAGAGGGAGAATAATAATAACCCATATTCACAGAGAGCTGCCTATGGCTGGCACGGAGTAACCAATACATCAAGTGCCTGTGGTTTGATATGCAACAACCTCCTAATTGAGTAGTGGGCTTTCTTGTCCTGATAACCTGGAGCATACCCCCAGCTCCAGGATGTTCCTGAGCAATCCTCTTATCTCTCGCTAATAGGATGGCAGATATTTGGACCAAGTCCCAGAGCCTATAGGGTACCACATTTTAATGATTTGTGGTGAACAAAGTAAATGTTTTAAAACCAGACTTTATGAAGCAGGGACCCAGTTAAGTATGAAGGATTTGAGGAAAAGCCAGAAGAAGCTGAACGTTGTATGGGGGTAATGTCTCCCCCACAGGACACAGGTAACAATGGTTCATGGCTAATGCTAAAGTTTTGCTTTTTAAAGAACTGTGCTCTTAAGAAATGTCCTTGAGGCAGGAAAGAATTTCCCTTGCTTTTCTATAGCATCTTTCTAAGAGGAAGCGGGAGGTATTGAGCTGTTAAACAGTTGCTCACTGTCTTTGTGCTTCTGTGACCACATTATGGGTCTAACACATATGGGATAAATAAACTGTTTTCATTTCTTAAAGCACATGGAAGGAAACAAGACAGGAAAATTACCATATTGCTTTTTTTTTTTTGAAGTTATTAAAGAGGAGAATCCAGTTAGGGGAAATAAAAATGACTACTGAACACAGGTTTGGGTTTGTTCTTTTTTTAAAAAAATTTTATTTTAAAGATGTAGGGTGCAATTCAGGGTTAGGTATACAAATGGTGATTGTACAGGTAAAGTTTGGGCCTCGCTTTTATCTCCACTTTACCTGGTTTAAGATTAGATACCCTTATCGATGAAGTGTGCCCCGCCACATCCCACCCCAGCAGTTTCCCACTACTGCCAATCCCTTTCTTGTAGTATTATGACAATTGTTCTGGGTTCACTTATGAGTGAGAACATGTGGTACTCAGTTCTTTGTTTCTGTGATAGATCACTGAGTATGATAGACACTAAATCCATCCAAGTTGCTGCAAAGTTCACAATTTTAATCTTTCCTAGCCTCTTACCGAGCAACAGCAAAATGGCAAGACTTGTGCCAACCCAGTGTTCTGATACCCCTCTTTTGTTCTTCTTCCGTAGGGCAACCCCTACATGTGCAATAATGAGTGTGACGCAAGCACCCCCGAACTGGCACACCCCCCTGAGCTGATGTTTGATTTCGAAGGAAGACATCCCTCTACATTTTGGCAGTCTGCCACTTGGAAGGAGTACCCCAAGCCTCTCCAGGTGAACATCACTCTGTCTTGGAGCAAAACCATCGAGCTAACAGACAACATAGTAATTACCTTTGAATCGGGGCGCCCAGACCAAATGATCCTGGAGAAGTCTCTTGATTATGGACGAACATGGCAGCCCTACCAGTATTATGCCACAGACTGCCTCGACGCTTTTCACATGGATCCTAAATCCGTGAAGGATTTGTCACAGCATACAGTCCTAGAGATCATTTGCACAGAGGAGTACTCCACAGGGTATACAACAACTAGCAAAATAATCCACTTTGAGATCAAAGATAGGTTCGCGTTTTTTGCTGGACCTCGGCTACGCAACATGGCCTCCCTCTACGGTCAGCTGGATACCACCAAGAAACTCAGAGATTTCTTTACAGTCACAGACCTGAGGATAAGGCTGTTAAGACCAGCCGTAGGGGAGATATTTGTAGATGAACTACACTTGGCACGCTACTTTTATGCGATCTCAGACATAAAGGTGCGAGGAAGGTAAGAGAACCTCTGTCTGCCTTGAATGGGAAGGGGTGTGTCCAAAGAAAATGCTCACATGTTTGGCCCACATCGGTAAAGTGACATCTGTTAGTTTCCACTGTAACATTTTCTCAGGAACACCAGTGTAAGGATTAGATTCTGAAGGCATTCTGAGACCCTTCACACTCACCAGTAGTTTGTAATCTTAAACTTGCTGTTGCTGAACCTGGCATGATTCTTCAGAATGTAAATAAAAACAAACAAACAAAAAAGGAACTCCTTAGGTCGGGACAGGAGGTTCTTAAGTCTTGTTTTTTTTTTTTTTTTTGAGTTGGAGTTTCACTCTGTCACCCAGACTGGAGTGCAGTGGCTGCTCCCGGCCACCGCAGCCTCCACCTACTGGGCTCCGGCGATCCTTCCACCTCAGCCTTCCGAGTAGCTGGAACTACAGGCACGCGCTACCACGCCTGGCTGATTTTTTGATTTATTGTAGAGATGAGGTCTCGCCAAGTTGCCCTCAGCCTCCCAAAGCATGGGATTACAGGCTGATCCACAGAGCCCGGCTGGTTCTTAAGTCTTTAAGCAATGAAACCAAGGGAAAGCAAAAGCCATTTGCCCAATAAGGGGCTGCAGAGCAAGAAATACGTCTTACCATTGTTTTCAGGTACAAGAAAGGGTTTTGGCATGGCTCAACAATTCATTTATGTTTTGTTACATTGCACAACAAATCCCATAAATAAAAGTTATATTTGTTTCCATTTATTAAATCAAAACCAAAAGCCTCTAGGAAACAATGCATTTGTTAAATGGGAACAACCTCTCCCAATTTCATGCTTTTAGATATTATTATATTAAAATATATATGCTAGCATTTACAATACAGACCTGAGTTGGGCTCCCTTCAAGTTGTAGAACAATTACAAGTAGACTAGATTTGAAATACATTAATTAAACACAGTCAAGAATATCTTTGGTTTTGATAATATATCAGAGACAGAATTGAGCAAGTTCTCAAGAATTTTGAAGACGTTTAAATTAAAAACTTGAATAATGAGGACCAGGACCACCAACATAGAGATTTGCAATCAGTTTTTTAAGCATGGCCTATTATCAAAATGACCAAATGATGGGAATAGATGGAAGCATGTGATAATGAGTGGGAAAAACTGAAGTTAAGAGCAGAGTATCTAAAAAGTGGAAAAAAGGGAAAGACAAGAAAAGCAATCATATGCAAGTGAAAAGGCCAAGAGAGCTTTAGATCCAAAAGTATGAGGACAAGAATACAAATGGTATAGATCATGTTGTTTTTGTTTTGTTTTGAGCTGGGGGGTCTCACTCTGTCACCCAGGCTGGAGTGCACTGGCATGATCAACAGTTACAGCAGCCTCGACCTCCTGTGTTCAGGTGATTCTTTCACCTCAGCCTCCCAAGTATCTGGGACTACAAGCACGTGCCACCATGCCTAGCTAATTTTTAAATTTTTTGTAGAGACGAGGTCTTGCTATTTTTTGTAGAGACAATTTCTTGCCAAGTTGCCCAGACTAATCTTGAACCCCTGGCCTCAGGCAATCCTCTCTCCTTGGCCTCCCAAAGTGCTGGAATTACAGACATGAGCCTCTGGGCCCTGGCCAATTATGTAGATTTAATTAAGAAATCATAAAATTAAATAGATAAGGCAGGATTAATTCCATTTACTGGCTTCCAGTCTCCCTTAGGTAACCTAGTTCTCAGAAACTGGAGAAGTGTAAGATTCTTACACTGTCAGAGAGTTGTCAGAGAGTTGCCTCACCTATGTGTGTAAGAAGAAAGAAGAGGTCATTGCCTTTAAGGTCAGGGCCACAGTGTACACACAGAAGGAACCAGTGGACTTGACCTCAGCATGGTGTCAAAGGTTTCAGAATCTTAACTGTAAAAGAATTACAAGAAATGGTGGCCATTTACTCTTGGATTTCTGTTCCTCACAGAAAAATCAAGAATCTTTATTTGTGAAGTCTTTCTTAAAACTTTTAACCAAATTCTTGGTGATGTATGATGAATATACAGAAGGTGCCAAAAAATGTGTACACATTTTAAGCAAGGATAAAACTGTATTAAAATGGTAATACTCAATATATGCTGATAGCAAAAGATGAATACCAGTCACGTCTAGTTTCTGCAGTTACAAGAAGTGCTTAAGGTGGTTTCCATCAGCGTTCAGATACTTCTGATGACAGTGAACGACTGCAGGACTTGTTACTGTGTGAGGCCTCACAGATCTTCCCTTGTTTACATTTCACACAGCACCATGCGTCTCACACTCATCATGCATGGATTGGTGCAGTTGTCAGGCGTGTAGGAGGTTCTGTACATACTCACGCCTCTATTGTCGTTGCACTTCCACAATGTTCTTGAGTTTCAAATACCGCTTCAAAATGGTCTTGTGTTCCTCAAAAGACAACCCCGTTCTTCAGCCATTTTCTTTGACTGTCTTGCCTGTCACATGGTGATGCTCGCATTGCTCGCATTCATTTGATTAATGCCATCTTTTGAGCAAATGTCATACTACACATTGCTACTATAATTCAATTCAACTTCAAAAAGTAATACATAGATAACATTGCTAAAATGTATATACTTTTTTTGGCATCCTCAGTATCTCAAAATAATATTTTTGAGAGAAATATGTATTGACAAAAGATTGAGCTTGTGAATTCTAAGACATAGTGGGTAGTTCATGTAATAGTAGCAGGGTACCATGACAGGACAGTATGGAGCTGTTGCCTTAAACATGAATTTGCTACTTACAATAATGTAATGCAGCCATTATACACATGAACATTTTTGCAAAAGATTATCATTTTCTAGTACTTATTCTAGAATATTTAGACATATGATATATGAAAAGAATTGATGTTGATATTGTTATCAATATCTTACCACAATGAAGTAACTAACAACTGTTCATCTGCACAAATAAAGGTCAAAATTAATCAACTAAGATTTGAATTTTTATCCTAATGCAATCTACATTATTAAGTGGATTGATCTAGGTCAGTTTCCTTGCAGTTCAATAAATCCTTAATCTGTCCGAGTCCCTATGACTCCACCTCCCCAAACACTCTTATTTGCCACTTGTTGCTAGTAAATAGATATTGTCCAAGGTGTTTTCTTAGAAGTTTTGATTTTTAAGTAATTTGTTTTCTTCTAAGCTTTTCATAACTAAATTAATTGAAGAGTTACATTTGTCAGATGCATAAATTTTATAGAATATAAACTTGTCAACATTATGTTGTTTATTTGAAGTAAACAGTTTCTAGGAAGTAATCTGATTTATTATAATAATTTTTAAATCTGAAAGACAAAGCTTTTTGTTTGGGAGGTAACCACTGTTGATGCTTATTTTTGTGGTTAGTATTCATTTTTGTTTCCTCTGAATTACTTCAAAGAAAGTGTAAAATGCACTTTAAAGCTGATGACATTTTTGTATGTGTTCTCCACTGGGGTCAGACACGCTGTCTTCTAAGGGCGGCGTGTTAGAAATGTGGGTCTTTCCAGATTCACCACCTTTTTATCATCTCCAAACTAACCGTGTCCTCCAGCAGCATCTCAGTGGTTCTGAGGAGTTTGAAGGAGCCTCCTCCCTTCTCCGGACTCAGCTCCACTGTCCCTTCCTGGTCACCAGTCAGCTGTAAATTGGTGAGAAGCAGCTGGGCAAATGAGAAAGGTCCAGCAGAGGTGAGCCCCTTCCAGAAGGTCCCACTCTGTCACCTCCGTACTCTGTCCAAATCCTCAGGGCAGAACTGATGCTGGCATGTACCGTGCCAGGCACCAGATGGCTGGAGTATTTTTAGTCTTAGGGGAGGGACCAAAGAAGCAAGGCCTGATGGCTCGGGCGTGTCTCCAGCTTTTAAGTTATATAAGGAAGATCTGCTCATAATGGAGCCACTAAAGGGGGATGTTGAGCTGCCGCCTGGTTCACGGGGCCTTTCAGCATAGAGGCTCGCATAATTATTTCACCCTTGAAAATTTCAGTAAGATTAATGGTCTAGGTTGTCTTTCCCTTATGTAACACATTTTCTATAGTAGGATTCAATATTAATTGATGATCTCTAAAGAAAGTTCTAAAGGTTCTTTTTAACACTATCATTAATATATACTTTTGAGAATATAATAGAAGGCTGGGCACGGTGGCTCATGCCTATTATCCCAGCACTTTGGGAGGCCAAGGTAGGAGGATTGCATGAGTCCAGGAGTTCGAGACCAGCATAAGAAATATAGCAAGACAACCTCTCTGTAAAAAAATCGTTTAAATTTGCCAGGCATGGTGGCATGCACCTGTATTCCCAGCTACTCAGGTGACTAAGGCAGGAGGATCTCTTAAGCACAGAAGTTCAAGGCTATGGTGAGTTGTGATCAAGCCACGGCACTCCAGTCTGGGCAACAGTATATATCTCCAAAGTTTTTGTTCTCTGTATCCACTATCCCATAAAATGACTGAAACACTTGACACGCCTTTGCACTTCCTATATCTGATCATGATATTGATATTTTTTCTATTTGTCACTTCCCCCTCACCCCCACTATAATGTGGAAATTGACATGAGTTATTTTGGGAGAGTAGGATGGAGACCAAATGTAAACACTTGTAGTATAGTGGTCAGAGAATAGAGTTGTTGTTTTTTTTTAACCTTGAAATAGTAAACAATAAAGCAAAAGTAGTTTATCTTTGCCGGAGTTGACTGAGACTGCGAATTCCCATTCTCCACTTCTTTGTGCAGTGTCCTACCGACTAGTATTGTCTGAGGTAAAAATGATGTTTTGATTGTCATCAGACGAATGTCACATTTATGTTCTTTTTGGCATGGGATGCATCTGATACCTATTTTCCTAGTGCCCCAAATTGTAATCTCATCATAAAAAATGTATTATTCTCTTGCTGCATAATTATTTTGCTTCCATTTACTCCTTCTCATTGTGTATTTATTAAGATAATGGACGAAAAAGAGGAAGCATGGCTGTTGGCAATGTCGGCAACTCCGTAGTACTTACATTGTTCAATAAACCTAATAATCTTCGTGAGCTAATTCTGACTTATGAAAGTCCTGCTTCAGTAAATCAGGGTGATTTTCTCTAGTGAATAATAGACGAGTGCAGTGTGCCAGTACCTTAATTAAAGAGCGGCTCTCTTAGTCTTGATCTCATTTTAATTTACAGGGTAATACTACAATAATATCACTAATGGAAGGTACATTAAAGGGCATCAAGTAGCATTAACTGTATTAAATTATGGTACTTGTGTTAATTAACTGCTGAAGCAAGATGGTTCTAATGGCCAAAAAGGTCGTCTAATGCATAAATAAAATCTACCCAGATGAGGGGTGAGAGGAGAAATGAGGAGTAGATGGTTGTTCTGAATATCTTTTCATATGGACAGAAGGTTAAACTCAAAAACTGTCAAATATAGGTAATGTCCAGAATGTTTTTCTCCACCCCACGGTTGGAAGTTTTGATTTTTTCAAATGTTTTGTTTCCTTCCAAGCTTTCCATAATTAAATTAACTGAATGGTTATATTTGTCAGATGCACAGATTTTATAAAATATAAACTCGACATTGCTTATTATTTTTTTGAGGTAAACAGTTTCTAGGAAGTAGTGCAAATTATTAAAATAATTTTGAGGCCAGGCTAGGTTACTCAGCCTGTAATCGCAGCACTTTGGGAGGCCAAGGCAAGTGGATTGCCTGAGCCTGCAAGTTTGAGAATAGCCCAGGCAACTTGGCGAGACCTCGTCTCTACAAGAAATTTTTTAAAAAATTAGCCAGGCATGGTAGTGCGTGCCTATAGTTCCGGCTACTTAGAAGACTGAGGCAAAAGGATAGCCTGTGCCCAGCAGGTCGATGCTGGGGTGGCTGTGAGTGTGCCACTGCATTCTAGCCTGGATGACAGAGTAAGACTCCAACTAAAATAATATTAATAATAATAATTTTGAAATCTAAAAGGCAAATGCACATTGGGTAATAGACTCATTTATTTTTAAGATATGCTACCAGCCACATGTCACGTTACTAGTTTTGGACATAAGACAATGGAAATTCTATTTTAACAACACGAACTTTAAGATAGTGGCCTGGAAAAATCTAATTGACATCACCATTACTTGCCTTTTTACAAAATATTCCTAGAGGTGATTATCAGCCATTTTAATTCGCAGTGTGCTTACGCATCTCTTACCCCTTGCAGTGCCTACTCAGACTCCATTATAGATAGTTGACTGTCATAATAGAAAATAGCATTTTTTGCCTTTTCTACCTCTGTTGTTCACCTCTAAGAAAGCAGCCCAGGAACATGAACACAGGAGTTCCACTTCAGTAAACTTCTTGGTGCTGTCTTCACGGCTGCCACACTTAGAATCACACTCTCCCTGCCTAATCTCAGGACCTGGGAAGGGCCAGGACAGAACCTCTCTGCCTGAGTGCCAGGAGGGAAGCAGGCCCCCACATCTCACTCTCGGAAGGAGTCAGACTTCTATTTGTAAACTCTCACTGTTTGAATGTCACTGCCTTGGTATTTACTGTAATTAGGACAAGGTGAAACTGACATTCACTTTCTTGAAGCAAAGCTTCCACATACTTAGTGCAAAAATATGTGTTGTCACATATGCAAGAACTCTTGAAGAAGTTTAAAAGTATAAAAGCAGTAGAGCATTTTTCAAATTTTTTGAAAAATCATGTAACACAGATTAGCACAGATGATGTAACACATGTAATACAGAAGCGATTTGCTAATTACAAAAGGCTTGTCAGTTATCCTGAAGATTTTCTAAGTCTTTTTCCTAGCCACAGCTCACATAGATCTACCAAAATATTTATTTTTCACCTCTCATGTAAGAGGCAACCCACACAATGCTTTTCAAGCAGTGGGCATGGTCTTTATCCATTCTTCCAATTAGAGCCAATTACTGAAGTTGGGGTTTATTGCAACTTAACAGATTCTGTGCTTATAATACCTTCCTTCTTTCTGTCATCAATAAATATTTATCCTCCACTCTGGGACAGATGCTGGGTTAGAGGGTGGATGACCCAGAGATGCACAAGGCACAGTCTTTGCTCTCAAGGACCTGATATTCAGAAGGGGCACAGACTTGTAAAAAAAAATAATAAATAATGACATCAGTTGAGTGCCTTTTCCATGTGAATTTCAAAGTGTTGTGGTAGCAGAGAAGCTACTAATTTAATTAGGGAAGGTGAGTAAAAGCTTTGATGAGGATGTGACATGTGTATGATGTCTTGAAATAATGGGCATTAGTGTTCCAAGAAGCTGGGGAAGAATGGATACCCTAAGCAGACAAATGATATACACAAACAGGACAGCATGTCAAGAGCTCCAAGTATTCAGGAGCTGATAGCATCCAGGGTCCTAGAGATGCTTTCCCATCTTTTCCCTAGGGACCTTCAGCATCTCCAAGAAGCATCAAAGGATTCCTACATCTTGTTCTCTGGATTCTCTGTGTCAAAAGACATCTAAAATCATATGGATTCTCACATGTCAATTGAGTGTAAGTGAGGAACATTTTAAGGCAGTAGTATAGAGGCTATTCTGGGTAGCTGTGTAGACTAGAGAACAATAATGTTGTTTAACTGAGGAACTACTATAACTCCAAGTTCTGTTGCTTCAGTGGAAAGTTCAGAAAACTCGCCAAATTCTACAGTGGCCATTGTATGACAAAGTCTGAGATTTGCTTAGAGAGTTGATAGAACTCAGTAACCAATCAGATTTTGCGGAAGGGCTGAGGTAAGACTTCTTACTTCATTGGATGGTGGAGCCAATAACATAGGGAATAAATACTGAACAGGCTTTTAGCTCATTAGCTATTTAACTATTTTTGTTGTGCCATTTCAAGTAGTAGGAACCCAAGTGGTGATTCCAGTTAAGGATTAGAAACACTGTTCTAGCATTGTACAAAGAGGTCTAAGTTCAAATATAAGTTAGAAAACTATTACTTTACACATGATGGAAGAAGTTTTGAGAGTGGATGACATCAATAAAATAGTCTTCTCATTTCTAGTTTATAAATGGCTTTATAGAATATTTTCAAAATTCTGCAGAATATTATCATTTAAAAGGTAGTTTCTGAAGGAAAATGAGAAGTAATCAGAGAAAATCAGGAGAGATAGGAATGAGTGAAGGTAATTCTAATAGTCATCATCCATATTTAAGAATAATCCTTTATTCTTTGTATAGCACTTTATTTACAACATTCTTGTCAAGCACCTTATTTCCTTTCATCCTCACATGAGGCTTGTGAGGCAGGTGTTTATTAACTCCGTTTTACAGATGAGAAAACAGAGAATCAGAGAATTCCCATGACCTTTTCCCTAATATCACACACATAATAAAGTGACAAAAGAGGGTTTTGACTGCAAACCTTTTGCTTCCTTCAAACATTATGTTTTTGCAGCTACACCAGCCTGAAGTGAGCTCAGTACATGTAGGAGACCCCAAACATTCCCAAAGGAGCTGTCTTTAGATAGCAACAGCAAATCCATAAATCTTATGAATCTGCCTTTCTTGGAATGTTCTGGGAGTCACACTCTCCATGACTTTTGGCTCAGTGTTTTATTACACCAGGTTGCTGTGTGTTTATTTGAACTCCAACTTCCTCATTTCCATCAACTTTAAATTGTGTGATCTGGCTAGTTTGTCATATTGTATGAGATTTTGATGTTTTGCTGCTAATATCAGATTATGGTGATAGTTACTTATTTTCTTAGAGAGGGAAAAACAGCATATTTTTCTTATTATTTATTTTTCTCTCATCTTTATAAGCTGTTAATATCTGCAGCTGCTTTCAACTAATGGCATAATCAAAACTAAAGCATGTCACAGATATTAAGGAACAAACTTGAAAATGGTCAACAACCTGAGCCTTTGTGTGTGTATATGTCAGTCAGGGTCTCACTCAGTCTCCCAGACTGGAGTGCAGTGGCATGAACATGGACCCAATCGATCCTCCTGCCTCAGCGTCTCAAGTAACTGGGTCTACAGGCACACAACCACCACGCCTGGCTAATCTTTTAAAAAAAATTTTGTAGAGAAAAAGTCTCACGATGTTGTCCAGGCTGGTCTTGAACTCCTGAAATCAAGCAATGCTCTCACCACAGCCTCCCAAAGTGCTGGGATTACAGGCTTGAGCCACCATACTCGACTTCTTAGCTTATTTTAAGAAAGCTCCTGCCTTAAGAGAAGGCAATCTAGTTTTCTTTTAACTTTCACAAATCAGTCCACATTCTCTCTTCTGGAATTATAGTGAATGAATATGCTGTCTCCTTCATATAATAACATTTCATAAATTTGTAGTTAATGGTCTCTATCCCCCAGGTCTTTTTTTCAAGCTTAAACGAATATTAAACCATTCCACCATCTCAAATTTAATTTGCTCTTCTTTTAAAGGGAGAATAAAGTATAGTAAATAAAAATATTCAACTGAAAAGCTTAGTAATGATAATTAAAATTTTTAAAAAACACAAAACCGTGATTCTTAACTTCAGTGGAAACACTTAGAATAAGACTTATGGTGTGCACCCATTTTAATTGGACAACTGAGGGCCATTCTGATTTGGAGCATATTTTTAAAATCCTCAAGAAGGTCTTGAATTATAAAGAGAATATATGCATAAGCAGCTCATTTTCCTCTGAGGTTTGTACCATTATAAGGAGAGACTGTATCTAATAATTCCTTCACTTAAATTATGAAATTCATTAGCATGCAGAAAAACAACCCAGTTTCAGAGCGTGTCTCTTCATCCTGAACTCCCCAGTGACGTAAGTTCTTTAAGCTAGTGGGTCATTAAAGGAACAATGTCTCCTTTTTAAAAAACATAAGGATATTTAGGCAAAATACCACATAATGAAAAAACGAAATAATTTTCTCCCTCACTTAACTTAGCGTTTGTATGGAAAGCTACATTCACGTACCCAGACAATGAGAGATGGAAACACATTAACTTCTGGAGACATGTTTTTTATCCTAATTCAGTGGTTGTCATTTTTGGAAGGTCTTACTGGCTTGTTCATTGCTGGGGTCAGAGGTATTTCCTGATCCATTAGGAGACCATGGCCACTGGTTGAAAATCAGTGTAAAAGTTTTTTTGGATCTGTGTGATCAGTGGTTCCACACAGAAATGACTTCCATTCAGTCTCCAAATACAAGGACAAATGTGTTAATGTCATGGTTTTTTGTTGTTGTTGTTGTTTTTGTTTTTTGTTTTTGAGTTGTAGTCTCACTCTCACCCATGCTGAAGTGCAGTGCCACATTCACGGCCACTACAACCTCAAACTGCTGGGCTCGGGCCATCCTTCCATCTCAGCCTTCCAAGTAGCTGGAACTACAGGTTGGTCTCGAACCCCTGGTCTCAGGCAACCCTCTTGCCTCAGCCTCCCAAAGTGCTGGGATTACAGGTTTGAGCCACCATGCCCGGCCAATCATGGGTTTTTTTTCTTGATTCGGATCCTCACTCTGCTGCTCGGGCTGGCGGGGAGTGATGCGTGCACAGCCACCACAGCCTTGATCTGCTGGGCTCAGATAATCCTCCCACTTCAGCTTTCCAAGTAGCTGGAACTACAGGCGTGTGCCACCATGCCCAGCTAATTTTTTGATTTATTGTAGAGAAGACGTCTCGCTATGTTTCCCAGGTTGCTCTCGAACCCATGGACTTAGGCAATCCTTTCGCCTCTGCCTCCCAAAGTGCTGGGATTACAGGCATGAGCCACTGCGCCTGGCCATGGGTCTTATCATAGTAATTTGGTTGTGTGGATTGATATATTGATTTCATTACAATATAGGTCAATATTTCAATTCAGTTAGTCACTTTTAGAACTAAGTATATTAGTGTAACTAGAAATGACTACCCTGCATGTAAACTCATGGTTGCTATTTCTGCCTCCATTTTATAGGCAGGAAAACTGCATCTAAACAAGATAACTTAATCAATAGCGAAGGGGGAAAGGAACATTTAAAAAATACATAGGTTGGCATGTAAGTGTGCTTCTGAACTCCCACTTGAAAAACAATGAATGAGTGGGTAGACAGGCTTTAAATATGTGGTTTAGGAGCCTCATAAGACCCACTTCCACTCTAGAATATTATGTAACTAAGGTAGCTACCCCATTGACTCTTTCCTGCGTTGTGACTGGTACCTGAGACAACTGGCATTGTGCTAGAAATGTATTCAGAAGATCAAGGACAAATCATTAGGATTTTGAAATCATTATCTGTCTTATTTTAGAAGGAAGCACTGTCTAGGAGTTAAGAGAAATGAGTTCTAGCTTTAGCTATGCCAATTACTCTTTGTGAGCTCAGAACAAGTCACAGCTCTCATAAAACTCAGAGTCTCCTCATCTACAAATGAGAGTCGTGTACTAGCTTCGTGTTTCTCTGACTTCCTCTTCAGATAAAGGCCATAATGATCAAATACACTTGGGAAATGTTCACAATTTTCCTACTCAGAGAATCACAATGTATATTAGTAAATTATAGACCCTGAGCCCTGAGATTTTCTACATGAGAGAAGTATTTTCATTGTATTGAAGCCAGAGCCTCCTGAACTTACTTAACAAAAAAATATCTATTAATACCCCCAAAGAACTAGTATTCACAGAGCTCATGTAAGGGTAACAAGATGCCTTTAAGCTCTATATCATTGGATTCTTTGTACTATTGAAGAAAATAAATAAAAACGTGTGTGTGTGTGTGTGTGTGTGTGTGTGTGTGTGTGTAAGCTATTTGCAATACTAAGAACAGATTGATTTTTTCATAGCAAGGTCTATTTTTAGTTATCATCCTTCCTATATTGTTGCTACATTGGGTGAAAAAAATGAAACCATCTTAGAGAAAGACTAGCCTTGATGGAGAGTATCTCTCTATTTTTAATGGTTGCTCTTATTTTTTGAACCTTGGAGTATTGCCTTTCATTCTTTAAGAATTATAGAAAATTAAGTACTGTATTGGAATAGAAGGGGGTTTTTTTTGGTTTTGTTTTTAAGCTAAAGAAATTGTGATGGAAGAGTCAGCAGAGATGTGAAATATGAAATGCCAAGTAGTACAATCTGGTGCCTTTTGGAGATAAATAGACATGCTAAAGGATTTCTATTCCTCCCGTATGTAAGCTCCTCAAACTCTAATTACAGAAATAAATTAAAATCATGTATTTAAAGAAAAATAAGTTTAACCAGTATTTAATATATATAATATTTGATTGGCTTTGGCGGATATTCTTGAAACCATGGGCTAATTTTAGTTCAATGCATTTTGTCTTTTGTGCCTTAGAACTGTTAATGAATTGCAAATTAGAACCCAGCAAAACTAAGCATTACATAACAGCTAAGGGATATCACCTTGTCCAGGAACTGTGTTTTTCTTCTGACTGTTTTTACTCATTCAGTGCTACCAAAATATCAGGGAAGCGAAGCCGTTATAACATATTGGTGACATCCATGTGTAATTATAGATCCTTCAGTGCTACGAGGAACAGAGAACAGATGGGGGGAGGGTGGGCCAAGAGATGATGGGCGGGGGTAAGTCTGAGAGGTCAGAGATTTGGCAGGTTGGAAGGAGACAGCATCATGAACTCCTGTATTGGATTTATATAGGCAGTGTGTATGCCAGATAGAGTCATAGCACTGCAAAATCATTTCTTTGAGAATGGAAAATAATATAATCGAACTTCCTCTCTTTCAAATGTGAAATAGAATCGTTAAATGAGTTAACCAAGGTTGGTATTGTCTTATAACTAGAATTGAGACCCAGATGGAACTTGTGTTTTACTCATTGATCTGCTCCCAGTGCCTAGAACTGGACCTGGCATGTATTGGTAGTTCAATGAATACTTATTGAAGCCGGGCTCGGTGGCTCAGCCTATAATGCCATGCTTGGGGAGGCCGAGGTGAGTGGATTGCCTGAGCTCGATGGTTCAAGACCCACCTGGGCAACTTGGCGAGACCTCATCTCTACAATAAATCAAAAAATTAGCCGGGCATGGTAGGGGGCTGTAGTTCCAGCTACTTGGAAGTCTGAGCGGAAGGATCACTGGAGCCCAGAAGGTCGAGGCTGCGGTGGCCGGGAGCATGCCACTGCACTCTAGTCTGGGCGACAGTGAGACTTCAACTTAAAAAAATAAAATAAAATGAAAATACTTATTGAAGGAATGAGAGAATGGTTGTGGAATACATTCTGAGCATCATGTCAACAACCATTCTGAGTAGCTACACTCTTCCCATCAGGCATCCTGCGTCCACCTTTCCATTTTCCCACACAAAACTGCAAAGGAATTGGAGCTAAGCCCAGTTTTTTGGTTTTTGTTTTTGTTTTGGTTATTACTTCATCTGTTAGACCACATTTCAAAGCTTCAGGCTTCAACCAGTTGTCCAAACTTAAAGAATAAAAGTTATATACCTCAGATATCAGAGTAATGCATATCTTTTGGATAAGTGAATACGATTCAACCCAGACACACACAGTTTCTCTTGTTTGTTTAATGTGTCTTTCAAGACCAGAAATTATGACTCTTAATTCTTTTCTTGGGTGAAGAGACGTTCATGAAAAGAAGTGAACTTTTCTCACTCTCAGGCGGTATTTAATAAAATTGCAGTATCACTTTATGTCCCCAAGTTGTCTTCAAGTGATGTTTGTCTCTTAGGTTTAGCAACCAAGGAGTTTAAACATGCTTTTAAAAATCTTACAATTTGTAAAAGAGACCTTTAAATATTGATAGAGTCAAAGCTGGAGCTGCAAAGAGTTTGAATTGGGAAACATAGAACCAGGCAGTGACCCAACTCAGCTGTATAGATGATCTGCTTAGCTTTTTATGAACATATGTCTTTGCTAAAATAATTCAAGTTCATTAAACACTCTTAAGTGAAAAACTACGGCTAAAAATATTAATAGTATAAGACTAATTAGGAGAAAGAAGGAGAGAGAGAATGAGATAGCACAATGTATGGTTTGCTCGTAGTGGTGGAATCGTCAATAATTTTCTTTTTTTATTTGTGTTTTCCTATACTTTTCACATTTTATTCATTGAGCATATCATCAGAAAAATAATTACTTTAAAAAATAAAGTTAAAATGTATCAAAGTTGGATTATACAAAATCAACATGTAAAAATTAGTTGTTTCTGTAAACTAACAATGAACAATCCAAAAAGAAAATTAAGAAAACAATTCCATTTACAATAGCATACAAATAATAAAATATTTAAGAATAAACTTAACCAAGGAGCCAAAATATTTGTACACTAAAAACTACAAAACAATGCTGAAAGTAATTAAAGAAGACACAAGTAAATGGAATGACATCCTCTGTTAATGGGCTAGAAGATTTCACGTTGTTGAGATGTCAGTACTACGCAAATCAATGTACAGATTCAATACAATCTCGAGTGAAATCCCAATGATTACAGAAATAGAAAAATACATTCTAAAATTCATATTAGATTTCAAGGGACCCTAAACAGCCAAAACAATCTTGGAAAAAAAGAATAACATTGGAGATCTCACTGGTTTAAAAATGTTTAAACTTTCTGCAAAGCTACAGTAATCAAAACAATGTGGTACTGGCATAAAGATAAGACATATGGACAAAAGATATAGAATAGACAGTCCAGAAATAAACCCTCACATATACAGTCGTTATTTTCAACAAGGGTGCCAAGACCATTCCCTGAGTAAAGGATAGTCTTTTCAACAAATGATGTTGAGAAAATTGGATATCCACATGAAAGAAAAAGGAAATTTACTCTTACCTTACACCAAATACAAAAATTAACTCAAAATGCACCAAAGACCTAAATGTAAAAGCTAAAACTATGAGCATTTGCAAAGAAAACATAGGGGAAAACTTTATGACATTGGCCTTGGCAATCATTTCTTGGATGTGACACCAAAAACACAGTCAACAAAAGAAAACATGGATAGGCTCAACTTCAACAAAATTACAAACTTTAGTGTATCCAAGGGCACTAGCAACAGAGTGAAAAAGCAACTCACAGAATGGGAGAAAACATTTACAAATAATGTATTTGATAAAGAAATTTTTTCCCCAGAATATAAAAATAATGCTTACAACTCAACAACAAAACCCAATTTTAAAAAATGAGCAAAAGACTTTTCCAGAAAAGATATACAAATAGCCAATAAGCATAGGAAAAGATACTCAACATCATTAGTCATTAGGGACATGCAAATCAGAACCACAATGAAATATCACTTCACACCCATTGGATTATTGTTGTCAAGGAAGGAAGGAAGGAGAGAAGGGACAGAAAGAGAAGAATAAGTTTTGGTAAGGAGGTGAAAAAATTGAAATTCGAGTTACATCAGTGAAATGGTACAACTGCTGTGGAAAACAATGTGGTGATTACTCAAAAAATTAAACATAAAACTACCTTATGATCCAGCAATTCCATTTCTGGGTATATACCACCAAAAAATTAAAGCAAAGATTTGAACAGATATCTGTATGTCTATGTTCACAGCAGCATGATTTACAATGGCCAGGGTTGAAAGCCACCCAAGTGTCCTTTGATGGATCAATAGAAAAATAAAATGTGGTATAGGTCAGGCACAGTGGCTCACACCTATAATCCTAGCACTTTGGGAGACCAAGGCAAGAAGATTGCTTGAGCCCAGGAGACAAGCCTGGGCAGCACAGCAAGTCATCATCTCTACAAAAAAAATAAATAAATAAAAAATAGCGAAGTATGGTGGGGTACACTTATAGTGCTACTCAGGAGGCTGAGGTGGGAGGATTGCCTGAGGGCAGGAGGTTGAGACTGCAGTGAGCCACAGCACTCCAGCCTGGGCAACAGAGTGAAACTTCACTTTATAAAAAAAGATGTGGTATATGCATACAATGAATTTTTATTCAGTCACAAAGAGGAAAGAAATTTTGACACATGCTACAACATGGATGAAACTTAAAGAAATTATGCTAAATTAAATAAGTCAGTTGCAAAAGGATAAATATTTTATGATACTATTTTTATATGAGGATCCTAAAATAATCAAATTCATAGACACATAAAATATAATGGTGACTGTGAGGGGTGTGGGAAAGGGGCAAAGGGAAACTTAGTGTGTAATGAGTACAAAATTTCAGTTGGGGAAGGTAAAAAGTCCTGGAGATGGATGGTGATGATGATTGCACAAGAGTATGAATATACTTAATGCCACAAAACTGTACACTTGATTAAAATAATAAATTTTGTGATGTGTGTACTTTAACAAAATAAAAATTAAAGTGATAGCATGAATATAATACTCCTTGACTCAACAAAAGAAAACACAGATATTCTAGGATACAGCCATGTGTCTTTCCTCTCTACCCCTTATGTAACATTTTGGTCTTTGACCACTTTAAATGTAATTCTAACATTATTTTTGAAATGGAGAAAGAAGTTGAGCAGGTTACTGAGTTTGTAAGGGGTTTCGTGTTGAGGATTCTAGTTGGAGGAAATAAGATGTTGAGGCTCTTTGAAGCAGAAAATAAGTTGTAGAGAAAAAAAATTGGCAAGGAAATTAACTTCATCAGAGAGAATTCCCTGTGCTGAGGAGATGAAACACAATTAGAGAGGGAGTGAGCTTAAGGGACGGATGTCATAAGAGCAGTGGAGGATCTGGAATATTAGCTTGAGTTTTTATTTCATACTATATAGGTAAGCAATGGGAAACCACCGTAGGTCCTTGTAAAGTGTTGTATGTTGGGGAGGATGCCAATTTTGTTCAAAAGACTTAAAAGATTGTGTTACTCTCTGTGCATTAAATTACTTAGAAGAGGGACTGAACTGACTGTTGGAATAACCTTCATAAAACCTGAGGGCTGTGGATACAGAAAGGAAGAAGCAAGTCTGGAAAACAAGTTTAGATAACACAGAGTACGGATCTGCCCTTAGTATTTTCAAAGTAGGGAAATACAGATAAGGGCCCACATATTATATACCTAAATATTTATTAATTATAAATCAAGCTATACCATTGACTGGCTCATATTCCCACCCAGGGTCTCACAGCCTGCTCCCTATAGTATGGTAATGGAAGTCATATCCTCACCCCCAATTAGTCCTGCTGGATGCAAGCCTAAGTGTAACAGGTGCTGCTAGAAGAGGGTAGAAGCTCAGAACTCAAAGTGGTACCTGGATCTTCCTGCACTTGGGTTGGAAACTTACCCAAGTGAACACCCGGGAGACCAAGGCAGGAAATTTCTCCTCTTCCATGCTTCACTTCATTTCAGGATTTCCAGGTAGTTCTGAGAACCTCCCAAAGCAACACCTAGGATTCTTCTTCTGATATAAGCCAAGTGAGTCCTATCGTGCTAACTCTCCTGAACATCACAACAAACTCTGAACTAAACCCTGAGAATAATTATTTAAAAGCCCTTGGAGAATGACCAGAATCAGGCAGATATAAGAGGGGGGTTCATACTTTGAAGAAAAGAAAGGGGCCGAATGCCAAATGTGTTTCCTTTTTTCAGTTTTATGCTAAAGATCCGCAGGCCTCAGTCTGTGCCATGCATCTTGAGAAAAGAAAGGTGCAATTAAAGCTCAGATGGAAAATCTTCTTATCTTACTGCTTTTAACAATGAGAGAACAGAGTTGGAGCAACCATAACAACCAAAATGTGAAGAGAAAAATATGAAAAGGAGAGGGCCAGAGATGAAGGAAGTTCGAATACTGTGTATAAACTCTACCTAAATCTCTAGCTAAACTTTCAATCATGATTTGGGAGGCAGTCTCCAAGCAGCCTAGCTAAAGTTGAAAGAATTGCATTGAGATTTCAGCTGCTCTTGTAGAGGAGACAGAGGGTGTGCTTTAAATATAGCCATATTCCCTGCCTACAAAACAAACAGACAAAGCCACTATTCTTTAGAAGAACGTAACAAAATTCAGAGTCTCTACAAAGTATCATTCATAGCATCCAATACCATCCAAAATTACTCAATATAGAAAGGAAAGAGCAAAAAGATGACTCACCTTCTGGAAAAAAGTTAACCGAGACCAAACTCAACATGACCCGGATGTTGGAATTAGCACACAAGGACTTTAAAGCAGCTACTATGCTCATGGATGTAAGAAAATATGATTTTAATAACTGAAGATATAAAATATCTTCAAGGAAATGGAAACTATAAAAAAGTAGCTAAATGGAAATCTGAAAAAAAATCTCATTTTTAAAAAATAAAAGTTTACTAAATGTATTTAAGAGTAGATTGTAGCTGACAGAAGAGTCAGTGAACTTACAGATCTGTAGAAAGTATCCAATGTGACAACCAGCAAGAAAGAACATAGAAAAAATTAACCAAGCCTCAGAGACTTTGAGGACAATATCAAAAGGTATAATATATGTGTAAGAGGAGTTCTAGAAAGAGGAGAGAGGGAATTGAACAGCAAAAATATTTGAGGAGCCGGGCTCAGTGGCTCAGCCTGTAATCCCGCGCCTTGGGAGGCTGAGGTGAGTGGATTGCCTGAGCCCGCGGGTTCGAGACCCGCCTGGGCAAGCAAGACCTCATCTCTACAATAAATCAAAAAATTAGCCGATCGTGGTAGCGTGCGCCTGTAGTTCTAGCTACTTGGAAAGC